>PVKA01017961.1:0-44751 GCA_004027165.1 Ctenomys sociabilis | reverse complement strand
AGGTTTTTTTATAGCTGAATTATATCAAAGATTCAATAATTATTTACCTAGTGGATGACCATAGCACTAAAAGCAGACATAATATCCTGTCCAACCACCATTAGTGCAGATCTTGCCTCTCATAGAATTATGTAGAAGCACAGCGTTATCTATCCCAACTGTACTGTCTATACACACACATCCTGATTTTTTCTTTCTATAACCCTTCCTTTGTCTACACCTGTCAAAACAGCAGAAAAGCATAAATGTATAAAAATGAAATATACATCATGAGCCCATAATATTAAGCTGAGCTGTAAATGGATATGGTCGACAATTTCTTTGAATAACTCCCTATGGTTGCAGAATGCTGGACTGTGTTGGATTGTGGTGTCGAGTTCAAGAACCTAAGGTAGTTGAATGCCAAAATTAATCCTTATCTTGGGATCTAATCTGTATTTCAGTTATGACTGGTTTTGAGTGACAGATGAATTGCCTGACTCACTGTACAGACCTTGTCACTTTGTTCTAGTAGTCATCAAATGTTTCTAATATAGAATTCATGCAGGTGCAAGTCATCATGCATTTCATTTTGTTATGGCATGATATTCTATTTCTTAAATTTGCACAAAATATTTATTATTTATTTATATTCTCTTGACAATGTGGATTTTTTTTGGTGGAACTGGGGATTGAACTCAGACCCTTGCACTTGCCAGAGAAGCACTTATTCTACTGAGCCATCGCCCTGGCCCCAGTAATGTGGATTCTTAATAGATTGGGCTATTACAATTGGTGCCATTATGTTTAATAAATGTTGGGCAGGCATACTATTTGTACATTTCTGTTGATTATATTTCAGCAGGTAATATTCCCAATTTAAAATTACTGTAAAATGTTTAGAAGATTCCTAATATAGTTTTAAAGATAAAATCATAAAAGTATTATAACAACATATATATAGAGAGAGATAGAAATAGATGTAGATAGTCATCTCTCTATCCCTCTCACTATATGTATCTATCAATATCTATATCTATCTATATTTATATCTATCTATATCATCTATGTCTATATCTATATCTATCTATATCTCTATATCTCTATATCTATATCTACATCAGCATCTACATCTACATCTATATCTATCTATATCTATGTCTATATATATTTTTTTCATCTGTCTCAGACAGGCAGGGTGTCACTATGCAGCTCAGGCTGGTCTTGAACTCAGAACGATCCTCCTGCCTCCCGAGTGCTGGGATTACAGGCATGCATCGTCAGGCCCAGCATAGATGTGTTTTGTCAACACCTCATATGTAAATTCTTTAAGCTGTTTGTGTGTAATGATATGCTGCCTATTTAAATTGCCCGTCTACTCTGTTGCAACCACACAGGTCTCCAACTGACCTGCCCTCGGTCAGAAGTCCTGGTCCTGAGCTCACACATCTTAGTCACTTTTGCATCCATGCGACACAACACATGGCTCATACAAGGTAGAGGAGGAGAGGTGCCTTCAGCTCACAATTGCACCCCCTGATTTCACTTTGTTCCATGGCATCAGTATCCTGGTGATAAGTCCAGACCTGGGAAGCAGCCTGACCCGTGCTGTCCAGGAGGCAGAAAGTGAGAAGGTCGAGCCGGGAACCAAAATCTGGGCTTGCAGATCACACTCCCTGTGACTCACCACTGCTGACCAAGCCATGATGAGTCCTCACAGCACGTTCAGCTATTAAATTATCCATCCATCCATCGCTGATAATTGTTGTGACCCCAGGAGCCAAAGCCCTTTGGTGTTGAGATGCTTGGGGGTATCTTTGACCTAAATTGTAGCAACACAACACCCTGAGTAACTCCTGAACAAGTGAAGCTGTATCATCTACCTTAAAATACAATACCACTGAGGGCTTCAGCCCAGCAACTGGAATAACACCTGGGCTATAAACCATAGCAGAGTGCTCTCACGCCCCCGCAGCTCTGGTGTGAAGTGAGGCGTGCAGAAATGATCCCCTCCCTGCCCTTGACTGCCTTCCTCAGCCGTAGGGTGCTCGCTGGCCATGCAGGGCAGGCTTGTGTTGGTTCAGCCTGCCAGTGACAAAATGTTCTGCTGAGATTTCAAATGCAAGGGGTAAAGCCACAGTTCATGCATCTATGAGACTGCCAGCTTCAAGGACCTGGTAAAATTTTGGTAGCTGAGTGTACACAGAACCTCCTCCAGACTGAGAAACCTCAAAAGTTTCCAACTGTTCAGAAGTTTATTTCTGAGATTGCTAATAGCACCTGGTGTTTTTCTCATGAACTTTTCCACTCCAGTGTCTCATTCTGTATTTCCTTTTGCATGTACTATTTTCTCCTAGTCAAGTTTCTACATGCCTTTTCAATAAGCTGTCTGAATGTTATACATATAGAGATTTTTTCAGTGGCATTCAGGACATGATTTATAGTTCTATTGTTTATAGTGATGGCAAACAAATTTATGTGTACTAATATTTTTTAATTTTTAATTTTTTATGTATTTGGTAAAGGGTCTCACTACGCAGCTCACACTTGTGGTGATCCCCCTCTCTCAGTTCCCCAGCACTGGGATGACAGGTGTGCACCACCACGCCCTGACTCTCTGTCTACTAGGTTTCCTCTCATACCTCAGGGTAGAGAAAGTTTCTTAATATAAATTTCAAAGTTCTCAGTGTTTTCATTTATGGTGTTTATTTTGTTCTATATAGTAATCTTTTGCCCCACATTTGTATTTTCTGTATGTTTTTGAGAAATTTATTTCCTTTGCCTTTCACACATAGGTTTTCCAATTAAATTGAAGCATCTAATTAGATTATACTTCTTATTGACTTTGCTACATGTGCAGCCAGGAGAACTATGTACGGGCTTTTCTAGTTTTGTTCTTTCTTGTACTAGTGATTAAGCTCAGGATTTTGCACCTGCTAGAAAGGTGATTTTTTCACTGAGCTACGTCTCCAGCCCTCTTTAAACAGTTTATTTTGAAAGAAAATCTCACAAAATTACTTGGATTATCTTTCAATTTAGTGTGCTCCTGTGTCAGTGTCCCAATAGCTAGTGTTACACCCATGTATCACCTTATCTGTCTCAAAGCACATTTTGGTATGTAAACATCCAACTAATCTAACACAATTTTTTAAAGAAAACTATTTTCCCTTATTGTGGAATACAAGCTTTATTACAAATTAACTGTAAATATATTTGTGGATCCACTTCTGAAGTATTCATCCTTATGATTTTGATTTTTTTATCTCTATAAAATGCCATAGTGTTTTTATTATAGTAATATTCAATATTCTCCTGGCTATTCCAGTATTATCTTAGTTAATAACATATTTCATACAGGTAAATCATGTACAAAAACTAACAGGAGGGATACATCTGGTGAACTATCATCAGTGAAATGCTCATAACCTCTGTGATAATTCATGTTTGGAAATTCCGAATCCCTACACATACCCTTTCCTAATCATTACACCTCTCCTCCTTCCAAAAAGTAGCTTCTCTCTTGTTATGTATTAGATCTAAAATGTCATCCAAAATTCTCATATGCGTGAAAGGGACTGAACTGCGGGGCCTCTGCACTCCTTACTCACTAAGGAGCTCGCTCAGTAGTTGATCAGATGTGCACTGTCACGTGTTCTGGCGGAAGGTAGATTGCTGGGGCTGACCTAGGAAGGTGAGCGCTTTGCAGCTCCTCCCTTCCTTCCCTGCTCTCAGGAAGCGACCGGGTCGTGTTTTTTGCCTGACCCCCTCTCTTGCCATCTTTTTCTGCTTGATGGACAGCAATCATGAAGTAAAGTTTGAGAGAAATGCTTCCTGTAAGTGGTGGGAGTTGAGCATCTTGTTTTAGTGACAGTTTTCAGCATTTGTCTTAAATTTATTGATCGTTTGAAAATCCATTTCACGACATATTTTTAAGAATTTCCTATTTAAATCTTTCTATTCAGTTTGCCTTTGTTCATTGCAAAAACACTTTGCTTAAAATGTACATTTAAACGTATGTTCACCTTCTGTCTTTTTTTCTCATTTTATTAATAGAATGTTTTGATAAGTAGAAAGTTCTAATTTTAATATAGCTTGAGTTCCTGATATTTTCTTACAGATGGTGCTTTTGTATTTTTATAGAAATCTGTACCACCAACAATGAAAGTATGATAGAGTCTCCTGTTTGTCTCCTTGAACCTGTGTTGTTCGGATATTTTTCCATGTTAGAATGACATGATTGATTGATAAACTATAAGAACTTCCTTGTTTATGAAGATCTTTGAGGAACTGATTATTTGGCTCCCATTGGAATTATTTTCAACTTAAACTAAAGTAAAAGGAACCTTTCTGGGTTGGCCTTGCTGAACTCATTTATAAGAATGGACATAAAAAGTCTAGGTGGCTGCCAAGTAATTATGTGAAACACAAAATATTGTACCTATTTTGTAATAATTTTGGGGATACTTACAATTGGTAAACTATAAGGTAATTAAAAATGGAAGCCTGTCACGCCACCCTGACGGGAGCTACACGGTTTGTAGGCAATAAATGCTTATGGACCAAAGCTGATAGCTTCCTGTGTAAGTAGATAAATAAGTGAACAAATAAATAAATGAAAATTAAAAAGAAGGCTGGAGACTATGCGAGTTCTCTCTCTCTCTCTCTCTCTCTGTCTCTGTGTCTGTCTTTGTATGTCTGGTGTGTTTTTTTGAAGTATCAGAATTTGTGCCTGGTAATTGTGAAGTTTTCGGTATGTGGAGTCTGTTTCGTACCTTCTCTGCAATCTAAGGAAATCCAGTAAACTTTTCATTCCAGTCCTCTGCCTAACACTATTTAATTTGGGTGGTTATTTATATTCATAATCATGTATTCATTTACATCTAACATTACTTAGAAAGCAATTAATAAGAATGTTGGTAGGGGTCAAAAATTCAATTCTGCTTAACATAAATAATCAAACATCTCTGATAATATGCTACAAAGGCTCACTTACAAAGCCTGCCTTGTTATAAATAAACAGCAGCTTACACTTATTTAAAGATTCTGTAGTATTTCATTACTTTGTTTAAATTCTTATCATTCTATTTTTAAATTGCATTTTTAATTACACTTCTACATGTAATTGTAATATCCTTGAGCTCTGTCTTTATTATTCACAAGTTTGTTGGTTAAACTTGGCCATTTTTATTTCTATGTAAAATTTAGAATTGATAGATCATTTTCAATGTATAATACTATACATCAAAGGCTGAATTGCATTATAAGGTCACTGTGAAAAAAAGTGATTTCTTAATAGTATTTAAAGTCCATCATGTATTCATATGATTTATTGTTCTCAGTTAAATAAAATATATGTAAAAAAGAGAAATAGTTGTTTAGTTTCGATTATATTTAGGCTATGTTATTTTCTTTTACAATTTTTATTGAATTATATCCTAGTATTAATCATAAGAAGAGTAATTTTCTGTCCTTTTTATTATAATTACATAATAAAAAGGCCTAATTTAGTTCTTTTTTTCCAATGAAAACTAAATTGTTTTGTAGAAAAATATAACTTTTAGTTTATAGGTATCTCTTAGAATTTTATGTTCTCTAATAATTTTTCCATTAAAATTTCCACTTGTCTTCTGTTTCTTTTCACCATTTGTTTAATGAATTACAGAAAATTAAAATTCAAACTTAGAGCTATTGTAATTGACATAGTTAATATATTATTCTCTATGTTATAGCAACAATCATTGCATAAATTTATGCAGTTTAAAGGGCCCATAAGACTGTAAAGTATATACATTTAGGATATTGGACGAAGTAAATGATACAGAAAATAAAGACAACAGAAGTAGGCTCAAGGTCCAAAGCACACATCCAGGCAATGGTCTGCATGGCTGTTCAGCCCGGGCTGGGGATTCATCTCCAGGTTAGGCATTGTTGCGTGGAGCCCAGGGAGTCCTGGTTTCAGCAGAATTTGGGTGGAAGCTTGCAAAGGTGCCTCATACTCACCAAGAGTTATGTTGACACACCAGGATGTTTAACCAGTTAAGCAGCTAGAAAATAGCTGTACTCACCTCTTCAAAGGTATTAGCAGAACAAAACAGCAACCCTAATGCAACAAAATATAAAGAGATTATCATCAATTTCTTTCATGCCATTCTTTTTTTGCACCATAAGTCCCTCCCAGAATTCCAGCTATTTTTAGAGATAAATGACTATACTTCCTACAGTGGCTGTGAGGGAAAGCTTAACTTACACAGTGTCCAGGACCAGCAATTATTTGTATGTGTTTTTCTAATTTTCCCTTTACCTCTTTTTAAATCAAACTTTCTGCATATCAATGACAAAGCATATGTATTTTATGTATACAATATCATGTTCTGAGATACATTTACATTGTGAACTGTTCCTAAAAATATTCTCATTAACATATCCATCACCTCAGGGCCAGGGAGATGGCTCAGTGGAATAAGCGCTTCCCTGGCAAGTGCAAGGGCCTGAGTTCAATCCCTGGTTCCACACGAAAAATAAATATATCCATCACCTCATATATTACTAGCAATTCTTACTTTCCTTGCTTAGGGAACATCTTATAATACCGTAGTCAAAAAAGTACTTTTAGACTAAAAGAAAATGTGCCCAGTATCTCACTCCCAGAGAAACAGTAAAAAGTAGAATGGATGCCCACTATTCTTCAAGTGAACAGCATCTTAGGAAAACAGTGCACACGACATTTGGAAAATGCATTCAGATCCACACGTGTAAAAAAATCCTCTAGAATGATTTTCAGTGTGTGCGCTTTTTCAAGTGGCTTAAATTTCAGTATCAAATTATCTGTTGAAAAGAAATGTCAATGAAAGGAGCGAAGTTCATATTTTTAAATTTCTTTCCAAATTAAAAGATTTCCCAATTAACCTTGAAGGTACAATTTCAATTTAACCTTTTTTGAGAAATAGACAAAAATAGACAAAAATTCTGAAGAAGACAATTACTGGTATGACTGTATGTGTGAGCTACTTTTCTTCTGAGCTGAGACTGATGCCCAAAGTTAAGGAAGGGAAGGTTTATTTAGCTCACAGTTTGTGCAGGTTTCAGTCCATAGTCAGCTGGCTCCAGGGCATGTGGCCTTGCATAGGGGCCACAGTGTGAGGGGGCAGGAGACATCAAGAGCCGAAAGTGCAAAGGAGGAGAGCAAGCCTCATTTCTTCCCTTACATCATAAGCAGGCTGCCCCTTCCCACCCAGGGCAGCTGCAGCCCTCACACCTCCTTCTCCAAAGCCTCCACTTGCACAGGCTCAGTATGCTCACAGTGTGGAGCACCTGGCCCTTGAGGAGTCATGCAGTAAAGCTTCTGAACTTCTCAAGTGGACACACATTACCAACCACTACTAGGAAAGACCTTTATATTAAAAAACAAACAAACAAACCTTTGACTATTGCTGTGCAATTTTTCCCAAGCAACATCTGAGAGTTAGTTCTAATGTTGGTCACATATGAGTAAAAATCTGCAGAGATATATTTTTAACTTTATGGCTTACCTGGTAGACAATTTACTTGGAGGTTAATAAGCAATTATTTTTATAAAAGCATTGCATTTCTTAAAAATTTTAGTATCAGGACTTAGAAGGGCAGAAAGATACACTAAATGGAAATAGGAAGCAAAATGTTTGCTAGAGATAAGCCTATTTTTCAAAGTGTTAATTTAAAAGAATAAGGAATACCATTATGATTCAAAATTATTTCAATTGACCAGTAACATGTTAAAATATATATCTCTTGAGTTGAAGATTCAGCAAATTAATTATGGGATAATATCTGATATTAGTACAAAAATTTAGTTTTACAAATTTAAATAATCTAAAAATAACCACATCGACCTCTGTCTTTTCAGTAGAGCTTATCATTAAGCAGAAAATTATGAAATTGGTGAGCAAGCATATGTCAAGGCCCACTGTGGTAATTTATAAAGCTACACAGTGTCAGCAAATTTGTTGTGACACAGCTGAAGATAAACTGCAAGGAGTTACTAAAGGAAAGAAAATGAGGGGGGGATTTCAGCTCTGTCCTATTTTCGCACAGTTGTAAGCTCCAAAATAAAAATAAACTTCAATCTTATTCTAAAATATCAAAATATCAAAATATTTATATGATGAAGGCTGCATGCAAAAATCATTAACTAGTTAATGTTTCAATTAAGTAATTGTTTGTTGCATAATGAATTTATAATGTGCAGGAAAGTGTAACCAAAGATACAGAGAACAGCACTTGTGCACTGTCACCGTTCTATGTGGAACCTTCATAGAAATCTTGTGCTGCAATTAATATACAAAAAGAGACCATTATTTTTTAAATATAATGAAAAATAGTAAAAATATTAGAAAAGGTACAGAATTTCCCTAAATGAAATGACAGGAATTCAACAATGATTGTTGTATTGCATACTGTTTTCAAATTAGTTGTTGTGATTATCATATCTAAGCATGCAACACTGGTAAAAAAATTTAAAAGAATAAGGAAAAAAATTAAGCATTATCTGTTTCTTTCACTAGAAATCAGCAGTACAGTTGTCCAAGCTGTCCTGTGAATTCCTATATACATTTATTGTCCCTTCCTTCTTTCTTTCCTTATTCCTTTCTCTCCTCCCAGTTGTTCTTTCTTTTGCCATTACGTTTTGGAAAACAGCCTTTGTCTTTTTTCTTATGTCTGCTTGATGTAAAAGCAAATGTATGCAAATCCAAATTGCAAATAGTATATTTAATTACTTGTCACCCTCAGAAAATTTTATTTGTTTGATAAAATAAATCAATGAACATATAGTGATTATATACAGAACCCTTGGTTATAAAAAAAAAAATGTTCTATCCACTATGCAATTACAGGTGCACTGCTAGCTTTGTATTTAATTTCAATCTTAAGGGATGCAGTCAAATAAGCACATATGCCAGAGAAGAGAAATTGCTGTGAAAGAGATAGCTATTATGTCATACTGAGGAAATTTAGGCAGAGAAAAGAGGTATTCTTGGATTGGCTTCATTGTCCTGGTAAAAGTTGATATTACTTCAGTGGGTATTTGAGTAGACAACAAGATAATCATTTTCATGATAGTGCATGAACTTTTGCATTTGTTTTACTAAAAAGCAGTAAATATTTTATTTTTGGGGGCTTGTGCATTTTATTACCATTATTATTACCATTATTATTTTGGCGGAACTGGGGATTGAACTCAGGCTCTTACACTTGCCAGGGAAACCCCTCTTCCACTGAGCCATCTCCCCAGCCCCAACCATTATTGTTTTTTTTGGGGGGGTTGTATTTTTTTTATTTTTGTTTTATTGAAATACAAATATCAATGAGACAGTTTTAAGATACCTTGACAAGATAGATTTGATAAATTAATACATTTAAACTGTTTTCATAATGTTTTGGTATCATAGAAGGTACATACATGATATTATACTTCCAGACATTATTATACCATATGTTTCTTATCAGTAAATAGAGTGTAGCTGTTTGTGTATCTTACTTTTTATACCTGAATTACATCAAAGATTCAATAATTAATACTTTCTACCTTGTTATTTTCCTAGTGGTTCTCCATAGTACTAGAAGCTGACATAATATCCTGTCCAACCACCATTAGTGCAAATCTTACCTCTCAGAGGATTATGTAGAAGCACAGCATTATCTATCTCAACTGTACTGTCCATACACACACATCATGATTCTTTCTTTCTATACCCCTTCCTTTGTCTACACCTGTCAAAGGTGGGCACTCCATTGTCATTCAATGAACTTAGGTGCTTGAACTCCACAACACAATCCAACACAGTCCAGCATTCCACAACAATAGTGAGTTATCCAAAGAAGTTGTCGACCATAAGCATTTACAGCTCAGCTTAATATTATGGCCCCACGATGTATACTTCATTTTTATACTTTTCTGCTGGATGGTTAAGACTTAGATAGAGCAAGATTTATATATCAACACATGCATTTTATGTTTCATTAAAACAGAAACACTCTATCTCCTGGAAGAGAAAGTAGGAGGAACTCTGGAAGACATAAGGGTAGGTAAAGAGTTCATGAACAAACATATATTTGCACAGGAAGCACTTGAAAGAATCAGCAACTGGGATCAACTCTTCTTAAGGAGCTTCTGCATGTCAAAAGAAATTTGTCAACAGAGTGAAAAGACAACCCACAAATTTTGCAAAAATCCTAACTAATAAGCAATCAGACAGACGACTACTGTCTAGAATATATAAAGAACTAAGATATAACAGGGCCCTCAAATTTAAAGACCCAATTCAGAAATGGATATCTGAGATGAATACACGCTTCTCAGAGGACGAAATTAAAGAAGCGAATAAATATATGAAAAAATGCTCCACATCGCTAGTCATCCGTGAAATGCAAATAAAAACAACACTGAGATACCATCTCACTCCAGAAAGATTGGCTATCATAAGGAAATCAATCAACAACAAACATTGGAGAGGTTGTGGGGAAAAGGGAACACTTCTCCACTGCTGGTGGGAATGTAGACTGATACAACCATTATGGAGGTCAGTGTGGAGACTCCTCAAAAGAGTAGGACTGGAAATCCCATTCAGGCCAGCTATTCCCCTATGGGAATTTTCCCAAAGGAACTGAAAACATTGTATCATAGAGATATATGTGTACCTATGTTTATAGCAGCACAATGTGTGATAGCAAAATCTTGGAAACAACCAAGATGTCCATCACATGAGGAATGGTTGAAAAAGATGTGGTATTTTTATACAATGGAGTATTACTCAGCTATTAAGAATGATAAGCGTGAAGCATTTATATTGAAGTGGATGCCACTTGAACCTATACTCATAAGTGAAATAAACCAGACACACATGTGTAAATATCATAGTCTCCCTAGTATAAGAAGCAAAAAGCAGAAATACAAAAGGAAGCGTACAACAACTAAAATCAATTGAGTTCAATAAGGCAAAATGAATGGCATATGCTGCTGGATACTAATCAGCTTTTCTTCTGGATGGTTAACAACCTAAGATCACAAGTCTGAGTTGGAGAAATAGAAGAGCCACAAGGCCAGCCAACATTTTGGCCCTTGCCTTTCAAGGTCAGTGAAGACTCGGAACATAGGAGAACCTGTACTGCAACATCATGAAACTCAGTTGAGCTCCAAATTTCTGAACAAGGAGATTATGGAGCCACAGAGGAAAGATATTGAAGTTCTATAGTGTGCCTGGGGAGGGTCACATGGAGAGAAAACTTTCTCTCAGGCTCTCACAGAGAGCAAACTGGTCAAGCATTGGCCGTGACTCATCCATGTGGATGACACAGACAAAGGATCTACAGAATAAGGTACAGGACTACAAGATAAAACCTTAGGGGACTTCACTGACCTCATAAGAAACATAAAGCAGCAAATATTTTAGTGCTGGGATACTTGAAATTCAATTTTCCTCCACATAATTTTCCTATCAGCAGCACTACTTATGCCTCGTACCAGAGGAGGCAGATTCCATACCTTTTCTTCAACAGTATTGTGTGTTTTCTTGTGTGTGGCACCACCTCCAAGCCTGGCACCTGAAAGTACAACTCAGAACAGAGACTGACCAGGACCTTTATAGCAAAGCAGTGTGTTTGGCAGAGCTCTGCCCCAAAGGAGAAGAGGACTCCCTCTTGGACCACATATTATCTAGCCAGTTCTGACACACTTCTCCACTGAATGTCAATGTGAGCTCCTGTCTCTTTCCTGGCAAGTTTGATTACAACAAAAATCTGAAATCAGTTGATTAGGAACCTCCTGTTCTTGGTACCTGGTCATTCTGGCCTGCTCTCAGCAAGAACACTGTCACACCGATCTAGCAGGAAGGTGCCTACCCTCAAGTTCTCTTAGTGATTTCTGCCCACTGACTTCTCCATTCTACATATGTGCTAGAAATTCAAATTTCCCATTGCTTTATTGAAACTCAAGATTTATATATTTCTCTAATGGAATAGCTTTACTACCAGTAAAGCTTCCTTACTCTTCTAGGCAGAGTCAGAATAGTTTCGTCCTTAACAGAAGAATGATATTGCCAATGGCATAGAGAAACAAGAATAGCATCTGGCAACAAGCCTTAAAAATGCAGTCCAATGTGATATGAAGTAAAAAGAAAAAAAATTGTCACATCTTTCTAACTAGAAAAGAAAAACACAAAGTAAAAATAATGGTATAACATAAAGTAGACCATAAGAATGACAAAATATTATTAAACTTCTTACAGAAAACTGAGTGGATTTAAGTAAAAGGCATATATTTCATAATTACTAACTACATGTGCATTAGTTCACGTGCAACACAGCATTATCAGCTTGATTTTTAAAAATTAAATTAATTAATTAATTATGCATGTATTTGTTGCTGGGTCTTACTACACACCTCAGACTCATAGTGATTCTCCTGTCTCTGCCTCCCTAGTGCTGGCATTACAGGCGAGTGCCACCATGCGTGGTCTTGAAGGCTGGATTTGCACACCTAGACAGAAATGAAGTACCCTTTACTGTTTTTAGTTTGTAATACTCCAGACACAATACACCATTTTCTGCAAATCTTGGTCAACACACAAGACAATGTTTATCAGTGTACTTAATGATTATAGGAAAACTAAAGTAAAGGTTTCTCAGCAATAAAATAATGTGTCAAAGCATGCTATTGCTAAGTGCTTATAAATATCCTTAAGTCTGCAGTCTAAATAAACATGGGTTTACTCTCTGTTTGACTTGAGGTTTTGTGCAGACTCAGGCACCATCTGCACAATAAGTCCTGCATGCCCATCCTCAAATGCATTGTGTTACCTCCAAACCAGAGTTGTATATTCAGTTCCTTAATTTGTCTCCAAGGAAATGTCTGAACACAGCTAAAGCCTCTGCTGTATGCTGTGTTTAATATGCCCAAACTGAGTCCTGTTGTGTTTCCCTCAAGTCTACCACAGGTGTTCTCACCTTTACCTAACTGCAATTCAGTTATTTGAATTTATTTTAGATGCACCAGTTTGCAGCAGAGGACAGCAATGCCTTCTTCTTCACATCACCTTTGATCACCTGACATAATCTGTGTGTTTTGCTTTCAATCTACATCTAGAATTTCATTATTTATTACAAACTCTGATACTCTTGCAGAAGTGATCATAAGTTTTATGTGTCTTTCAATAATCTACTAGGGTGCTTTTTTTTTCTTTATTAGTTCATCTTATTCACAGACTGATAACATGAGAATTCAATGAACTAAATCATATTTCATTGTTTGAAACTCTCTAAAGTCTTTCTATATCTGAAAAGTAAGAGCAAAATAAGATAAGAATCACATCTTCCCCATGTTTAAACATGTCAACTATTGCCCAGCATCTAGCTAGGTACCTTCCTTGCTGTTCCAGGTAAACTGTTAGCATTGACCGGAACGAGCTTTACCCTTTGGTAAAAATGTGCATTCCCTCTGCACACTGATTTAAGAGCTATCCATGCTGTAAGGCTACCATTTACAACCTGAGGGGCACCCCTCAGTGTGTACCCCTGTCCCTTCTCACAATTATATGGCAGCTTTCTGTATTGCCTATCACTACCTACACCTACTTGTCTACCTGCTCCTAACTTTATGGGGATATATGTGTACATAATCTTGGGTATGCATATTTAATTCTTGATGTACAAGCTTAATCACTTTCAAATAATTATGTTAATACTTTTTCAGTAACATAAAACAAACATCTTAAAAATATTTCTGTGTGATGTGTAATATCTAGATATAAAATGGAGCAGCTCTCCTTTTTCATGTAAGACAGCATTGCATTAGATGTATGGGAAACCCCATAACTTTGACAGTTCTTTCTAGAGTTTCTTTTTTCTTTCTTTCTTCTTTTTTCTTTTTCTTTTTTCGATGGAACCGGGGATTTAGCTTGCCAGGCAAGCACTTATTCCACTGAGACATCTCCCTGGCCCCATTTTCTGGAGTTTCTCTGCTTCTGTATTTGAGTTTGAACTATACCAGTGATGACAGAACGGCACACTGATGGTTTTCTAATTTGTTTTATTTAATGACAAATCAAAGGAAGTTGCCATTCTGTGAAGCATCTATCCATACTGTTTTTTAAAAGAAGAACAGAAACAAATAACAAGAGCAAAGACAGAGTTACAACATAGAAAAATCAAAATGGTATAGAATTTCAAAAGGAGAACAGAAAATTAGCCATGGGTGTTATATTACATATTGTTATGATGTTCATTGCTCACATTACCAGATATAGAAAAGTGAGATTGATCAAGCAGTTAGACATTTATCTTTGGCTACTTACCATTTTTGTGAATTAACTCAAGTGCTTTGAAAATTTTGTTTTCTATTGACTGTCCCTTTTCTAATATAAAATTTAGATTAATAAAATATTTCTATACTTATTAATATTAAATTTTAAACAATTTTGTACTTAAGGATCTTTTAAATTATGATATTTTTGTTCATAAATTCCCCAGCTTCTCTATCAAATGAATATTAGAAAATAGTATGCATTGTGTCACCAGTGTAGCACTGGTTACAACTGAAATATAGATTTGAATTTCTTCAATTTTAATAGTCATTTTTGAAGGGAACATATACACACACATGTTTGCATGAGTTGCCTAATAGTTAAATGATGCTATATGATAGAACAATTATAAATTCAGTGCATATCTTATACCTGCAAAATAATTTGTAAAGTTAAAAATACAGTCACTTTCTTTTTCCTGGTCTTTTGAAAGGAATATAATGCTTTCTTATTCTTCTTTTTGACTTTTTGAACAATTCTTGATCAATTTTGCATGCTTACATCTGGCAATATGAACAACTAATTTGAAAACATCATTATGAAATATAACAACCAATGTTTAATTTTGTTTAGAAAAATTCTGTATCATTTCTAATGTTCTTTTTTACTACAGATTTTCTCTTTAAGAAAGAAAAATATAGTCACTACATAATAGAATAATTTTATTTTCTGGCATGTTTCCCCAAGGAAATGAAAGCTGAAGTAAGAGTCCAAAATTTAAAAGGACAAAACTGATCAAAATTGAGTAATGGTTACATCCCAGATATAGCTGCACAAAGGACTATTTTTCAGCAAGAAAAGCAACCTACTAATATATGGTATAATTTCATCTATGAAATCATAGTGAAAAATGTTAAAATTAAAGGGTCACATATTGTACACTTGCACATTCCAAAAATTACAAACTTATAGGAACAATTTAATTGCTGGTGGTTATCACTAAGAATGAGACCGCAGTAAATCACGAGAATATTGATGGCCACGAGCCCTAGAAATGCTCTGAGCCCACACAAGTGCTATGGTGACTCCCGCATGATGCTGACTCACTCCAAAATGTGCACCTTCGTGGCCCCTTCGCGGAAGAGGCCGGGCTCGGCCGGGTGCGGGGGAAGCCGAGGAGGACCCCTGTGGACTTCTCAGAGCCTTCTGTTGGATGACAGGGGCCACAGTGACTACAGTTTTTAAAAATCACAGCTTGTAAAGACAGTCTCACGAAGAGGACTTCCAGGAGGCTTCGGAAAGCAGCGAGGTGTATCTGGAGCAAAAGTGACTATTTTGAGGAGCGAAATGTGTCTTTTATTGTAATCATTTTTTAAAAAATTTAAGCATGAATTACACTTTTTTGGTTTTCGTTTTCTTGGCCCCTGCACTTGCCAGTCTGGTGCTCAGTGAGGCAAGTCTGCTGTGTCACAAGCCTCGTCCCAAACCCCACATTTCAACCACAACTTGCACATGTAAAGCCTGAGGCGGAGGGGGGATTTCAAATGAAAATCAGTATAGAAATGTGAAAACGGTAGAACTTGGGAATAAAAAAGATGAAGTCATGACTAAAGTATTATCAATATCATAAAGGATACAAAGAAACTGGAATATGACTTAAAGACTAAATGAAAACATAAAATAAACTTATATAGAATCTTTATGAATAAAAATACATAAAACAAAAATACATGGAATGTGTTTGTTGTAGATAAGATAGATATACCACAAAGAAAAAGTTTAAAATTCAATAAATAGCAAACATAAAAAGCACAAGGAGAAATCACTGAGAATTGAATAAATCTTATCAGACCATAGCAAAATCAAATAGCATATTGTTTGTATATTTATCCTCCCTGAATTCAGAGGAAGGACAGTAAGAGGAAGTGAAAACATTGAGCCAATAGTAGTAATGGATCTAATGGAAACTCTAGCTTCTCATGCAAGATACTCAATGAATCTAGGCCAGAATGTAAACAAAGAAAAGAATGTAACACAGCATTGTGAACACATTGTTGAAAGAGGGAAACACTTGTGCAAGCAATCTCAAATAAAGATGCATTCACAGCCTGCACAGTATGAACCAGCACGAATATTACTCTTCTCCCAATATGAACAAAGGCAAAAACAAAGATTCCATTCTATAGCTTTACATACCTTATTTTGTTCCCTAAATACAAATTTACGTGAAAATTTCTACACGATAACTATGTGCAAAGCAGCTGTGTACAGTGGTAGACACCCATCCTCCCAGATATGCATGAAGATAAGGAAGTAGGATCAGCCCGAGTAACCTACAAAGTGCCTACTTCAAAATAAAATTAAGAAGGGGCCAAGGTAGATAGCTCAGCAGATTAAAGTGACTGCTTAGGCAGACACAGGGATTGGAGGTTCAATCCCCATGCAGTGGTAGCCCCAACTGTGAGCCCAGTGCTCAGGAGGCTGAAAATAGGAGAATCACTACAAGTCCAATTTGTATAGTGAGACATTCTAGACCCTGCACTAAATAAAAAATAAATACAAAAATAAAATTATGAAAAAGTATTTCTACCAGAGTTTTAATTTGGTAACAAACCACTGTTCTCCCACAAACACAGTTCTGTCTATGTTCACTTTCAAGGGCTGGGGTAAAACTGTGTGTGGCATAAAAATTGCAGAAAGTTCAATAACTTGTTGATAGTTTGCATAGATTTAAATATACATATATACATATATATATATATATATATATATATATATAGTTTGCACAGATTAAAATATACATGTATATATGTTACAAACCTACATCTTTGCATGCAATGAATATTTTGATTTGTTATAATTATTCAAATGCATTTCATCTTGTTGACTTATCTTTTTGAGATAAGGGGGTGTTAAAGTCTCCTGTTAAGATTGTGGTCTTAGGTATTAGTTTTTTCATGTCCAGTAAGATTTGTCTTACATAGTTGGTGCTCCTGTGTTTGGTGCGTAGATATTTATGAGCATCACCTCTTGCTCTTGAGTTTTTCCCCTGACCAATATATAGTGGCCTTCTATGTGTCCTTTGATCATTCTTGGTTTGAAGTTGAGACTGTCTGAGAACAGAACTGCTACTCCTGCTTTTTTCTGAGGTGCTGGGCATGTAGTATTGTTTTCCATCCTTTGACCTTGAGCCTATGAATGTCCTTTTGAGTTAAGTGTGCTTCTTGTTGTACAGCATATTGTTGGATTTTGTTTACTAATCCACTGTGCCAGTCTATTTCTCTTAATTGGAGAATTGAGTATGTTTACATTGATGGTTATAACTGAAATGTGTTGACTTACATTTGTCATGGTATTTACCTGCTGTTGTTTGTTCCTTTGTATCCTGTGTTTAATCATCTGACCTGTTTAGTGGGTTCCTTCTGTTCTCATTCATGGAGTTCAGGTCATTGTGGTCTCTCTCTAGAACATCTTTCAGTAGCCTGTGTAGGGATGGCTTTGTCATCATGAAATTCTTTAGTTGTTCATTGTCGTGGAAATATTTCACTTCTCCATCAAACTTGAGAGTTTTGTAGGGTATAATAGTCTGAGCTGGAATTTGTTTTCATACAGGACTTGAAGAACTGTGCTCCATGCTCTCCTTGCCTTCATGGTTGGAAAGAGAAGTCAGCTGTAATTCTGATGGGTTTTCCTTTGAATATGATCTGCTTCTTCTCTCTAGCAGCTTTCAGTATATTATTCTTGTGTTGGATTTCTGGGATCTTGACTACTATATGTCTTGGTGTGTTGTTACTTAGGTTGAAGTTATTTGGTGTTCTGTATGCTTCAGTTATCTGAATGTTGGTTTGTTTCTTCATATTTGGGAAGTTTTCTGTGATTACTTCTGCCCATATTCTTTTTATATCATTTGTATTGACTCCTTCATTCTTATTGATGTCAATTAATCTCATATTGTTCACCCTGGTGTCATCTTGCATGTGATGGATTATTTTTTCCTGCATTCTCATTGTTTTTAAGAGATCTTTTCTTACCTTTTCACAAGCTGCACCAGTGTCCTCTAGATTTGAAACTCTGTATTCTCTTTCACTAAAATGGTTTTGTAGTATGATTGATATTTTTAGTTCTTCCATATCTCTTTGACTCTGCTTCAAGCATTCTATTTCTTTTCTGTATTGTTCATTCCAAGATTGCATCATATTTCTGATCTCCTCTATTTTTTATCCATGTCTTCTTTAGTGGCAGCTATTAATTCTTTTTCTGCATAGTTTCTTCCAAATTGGGTTTCCTCCGTATATTTCCAGACTTTTCTCTGTATTTATGATGGGATAATTTCTAAGAATTCTTTTTTGATTTTGGAAAGTATTTCTGCTTTGAGTTCCTTGTTACCTTTCTGCTATTGTTTCATTGCCTTTGACACTGTTAATTCATATATTTCAGCTGGAATAGTGCTCTCTGCACTTGTTCTGGCTGAGCATTGGGTTTCCCCCAGATGTTTTTGGATTTGATTCTTAATTTCAGATGCTATGTATTCACATATTTCTTTTTTTTATTTCAGGGATTAATTCTTGTCTGAGATCTTCTATACCTTTCTGCTGTTGCTCCTTTGCCTCTGTCTCTGTTAATCCATTCATTTCAGCTGAGCTAGTGTCCTCTGCACTTATTGGTAGACTCGAGACCTAAGATTACATTTTTCTCTTTGTCTTTGTCATTTTGTATAGCACTGACCTCTGCCCTTCAGTGTAGAGCTTTGGTGCAGCTACAGCCTTAGCACAAAATGAGATTTGGGTGCCAGTCTATTAAGTTTGAGATTATCCAGTTATGGCTCGCCTGGATCTAGCTGTTGTGTTCAGTTCCTTTTTGCTGTAGCTCCTGTGATTCCCGTCTGTTGGGTCCCTGGTTAATGCAGCCCTTGGGGATGCAGAAACTCTCCCTCACACTCACCAGGCAGGGTGGGGGCAGATCAAGTGCCAGGAGAGTCACCAAAAGTTCTTGCTCCTGTGGTGGGCTTGGGGACAGTGGCTATGGGGAGTTGCCAGGTACATGTGTCTGGGTGTCTCAGGCAGGTCTCTAACTCAGATGTCTTGGGGCCTGAGGCTCTGGATGGTGCAGAGCATGCAGGGAGAAGCTAAAGGCTGTACCTCAGACTCACCACACACTCATCGAAGTTTCATTACCAGGGAGTCGGGGAAATTCCTACTTGCTCAGTGGGCTTTAGTCCATGGGATCCAGGGAGTTGCTAGTGAGTGGGCCCTGAGGTTTCAGGCCCATCACTGGCTTGGAGGGCTTGGGGGCAGGGATCCGGATAGCATGCAGGATGAAGCCCAAGGCTCTCACTCAGACTCACCACACACTCACTGATCTGGGAAGCCTGGCAAGTCATGCAAATTCCCCTCACTGGGTGGGCATGGGTTGGGATCAAGGAGGCCACCAGAGTGGGCCCCATTGACTCAGGCTGGTTGTTCTGGCTGGGTGGGCGTGGGGTGGGAATCTAGGAAAATGGTGGAGTCACCTCGCTATCTTAGGCCAGTTATTTGCATTTCATCTTATATGAAAAAAATTGGCTCACTTTTTTAAATTAGTGGTAATAATTTTTTTTCATAAAATGTCAGTTTTTAACTTGAGTTTTAATATCAATATTGTATTCTGCTCTGCAGCTTTTGAAATCTTTGATTTTGTTAATATCACTTAATGCATCAAATGCAAAAATTATAAGGCAAACAGAAGGAGATGGTGAAAGAAAGGCAAAGCTTTTGGCCAATGGGATCAAGAGAAAGGTGTGCCAGTAGAGTCTGGGAAATTGAAAAACATCAAAGACATTTAAACTCCAGCAGAATATCTGTGAGCTGAAGAAAGACAAGCATGTGTGCCATGGAAATAGTCATTGTGTTACAGACTGAGTCAAGGGAAACAGAGATAAACATAGATAATGGCTCTGAATTGTAAAGGTAAATATAAAATCTGTAAGCTTCTAAACAGAAAGTGTAAGTTAAGAAGGAAAGAATCATAAGATGATGGCATCTGAACCCTGCAAATAAATGTCACAGGAATGGAGCTAGAGTCATGGCAGCAGTCTGACAAGATAAAAGAAGGACGCCAGGATGCAGCAAGGAGCACATGATACATCAACCATGTGCTATGTCAGGACAAAATCCATGAAAAAAATTATCAGACAGGAGCAAACCAAAACAGCAACTGCAGGGTAGGAATAGATGAAGAGAATGCAATCATGCCTGAGCAATACATCTCAGGAGGGGGTTCCTTTTCTATTGTTAAAGTGCCCTGGAATATTTCATAGTTCCACTTTTATTATTTAAAGCAGGATAACTTATATCGCCCAGTAATCTAAACTAGGATACCAGATAGGTATCACGTGGTAGGCAGGCAAGAAAAAGTCACCTTGGACCTCTAATTTACAAAAGAATGAGGGATAAGATAGCAGAGAAATGATGAAAATGTTCACCAGGGTAACAAAACCTGGAGTTCTGTGTGTGCAAGAGGCAAACTGGTCTGGAGTTAAAATCATAACATGGTCTTGGAAGCACAGAGAAACTCAGTGAGAGCCCCTCACTTTCCAAGAAGAAGACAGCATGACGCTGAGCATGCACTATTGCCTTCACGGCTGCACTGGCCCAGGCTCTCCAGTTCTGGGCATCTGCCTCACCTCAGACAGACACCTCATCTGTGTGGACGCTAGAAGGATTCAGCCAATACCTGATCCAGAGAGCGGATCCTGGCAGCCTCTTTCTGTGTTTCCCCATCTGATATGTACCTAATCATCTCCATGGTTTTGAAGAGGATGGATATCTATTTTTAATTAGTTTCCATACTGCTCCTTAAAGACACACACACACACAAACACACACACATACACACACAAGATCAGACTCAATTTATTGTTTTTTTCATTTTTACAAAACAATATCTGAGCTATTTCCCTTGATCAAGGCATATTTATTCCCCTTGTCCTTCATCAGACTTTCCCTGATTCTATCTTGTCCACATGTGCCAAGTGGCAGGAGCAAAACCAAAATCTGCATATTCTTGGAAAGCATCATGCCTTTATTTTCTCCGTGTGATTTTACTCACAGTATTCATTTAACTTGTTTTTTTTTTTTCCTCAAGCTCTAATTTATTTATCCTTCTACCCACCTGCCATCTCTAGGTATCATCCTCTAGAGTTAAACCTCAACTCACTTCATAAGACCTCACTCAGTGTTGCTCCTGTTGGTCCGAGTTCTCATTGCACTTTCCTCCACAGGCCCCTGAACTGGGCTAATGTCTTCACCCACTATTATAGCACGTGGGTGCAATGATCTAGTCTCAATACAGAAGCTATGCCTCTCCGAGTCCAAATCACACAGCAGCATCCCTGTATATCTGGATTATGGCACAATACCCAATACCTAGTGGTGGTTCAATAAATAAACTGAGAGAATAAATGAACTCGTATTCTTATTCTACTCTGGCTATTTTTGTTGCCTATACCACTGTCATTAAAGTTTATTGCTTTCCACTATTGCTTGTTTTACTGGGACAGGGATTGCAACTCTAGCACTCTTCATCTTACAAACTTTCTTAAGGGGATTTGGTAGGCAGTTTTATCATTTCTAATTATACACTTTTAATACATTTGTCATATTTTAACACAATATGACTTATCATATGCTCAATCTAATTGAAATATAAATTTATCTAGGGGTGGTAGACTACTAGCTCTGACATTTAAGTCTGAATTTCAATGCAGGCTTTATAACTAGATGCACAACCATTATGTCTGAGAAGATAATTTTCATGTGTAAATTATATAGAATATTCAGAATTTTTACTCCATTCTTAGCATACATACTCTTGAAACTATTTTGAACACTTAAAATGTGTGTTTTAATAAGTTAGTGTTTGGAAATATTATCAAACTGTAAAATAAAATTTAATGAGAAAAAAATGAAATATCACCAAACTGGACTCTTTAATAAGAAAATGAATCTAGTTACTCGAAAGCATTATCAGCTGATAACTTGATAGGGAAACAGCAGTTTAGCTACCATATTAAATATGTTATTTAATTTTTAGTCTCCTATTATGAGATATAATAGGATGAATAACTGAATTTTATGCTGGGAAAAAAAAAGAAAAGGCGTGTGCAGGGAGTGGGTGGAAAGAAGTGAACTGAAATGTGCAGGGTCCATCGCTCTGTACCCTGTAGCGAATGTGCTCATTTGTACAGCAACCATGTACTCATACAAGTCAGAAAAATAAAAATAGAACAGAACCAAACAAAAGAAAACAAAACCTGAGCAAGAAATAGTATCCAATAAGGTCTGTCTAGTTTCACAATCTGAGAAATTTAAATTTAAAGACTCTCCAACTTCCTTGTTTTTGATTGAAGATACATTAGTAGCAGTGCAGGTGCGCATTCACAAGCAACCACAGAACTCAGTAAAGGCAGGTAAGATCAGGAAAGCCTTCTGAAGGAAGGCAGAACTTTATCTCTCATCTACGATGTCATGGGAGTCCATGTCACACCAATGGTATGGCTGGATCAACTCATGTACTTTGTGAAATCAGACAGTGAAGGACGCTTTGCCCTTCAGTGGCAAAGGTTGTAGTTCAGTGACAAAAGCACCTGCCTGACATGTGCAAGGTCCCCAAGTTTGATTCCTGGTACTGAAAAACAAGGAGGGTCACAGATCAAGGCCACTTCCACATTCTGTGACCAAAACACTCTTTAGAAGAAGTAGCACCTACAATTCACCTGCCTTCTTCCCTGGTCCACAGTGTGCTTTTCCCAGTGTACTTGTTGCCTGTTTCTGAGAAAATCCAGAGAAAGCCTGTAAGCTGCAGTCTCAGGGGAGGTAAGAGAGCACCTCTGAGAAGAAATCCAGGAACTGAATCTTATCCGCTCAAAGCTGCCTTTGTTTTTCTATAATCCTTCAGGTAAATGCCTTTCAATAAGCCTAAACTCTTAATTCAGTTTTCTGCGACATTTTTGAAAGAAAGTGAATCTTGTGACTTATTGAATTTTTATATAATACAGTAGCATAGTTAGGCAAGTAGGACATTTCCAAGGCAGCTTGATATTTTCATATAATATCTCATTTTTAATATTCTATCCTAAGCATCTCATGATTTTTGATCCATCATCGTCAAATATTTTATTTAAGTTGAGGGGGTTAAGAATGGAATGCATTTACTGGGGGAAACAAAGCTTCTGCCTGAGACATAGAGAGAATTGAGTGGTTGGCTTTCATTTAATAAAAGCTTGTAATAACCGTTTAGTATATTTTATTTATCTACCCATTAATCAGACAGCATATTCTTTGAAATTAGATACTATGCTGGTTGTCAAATTTGCCTAAATAAGCATTCCTGAACTAATCAAAATAAAAATGAATACATTTTATTAATTAAAAATACCATTTACTTAATGCTGATCATGGTTTTTTCAGCATTTTTGAAACTCAAATAACAAATTCTTCTTTAAAAATCCCTATTCATTTACACATTATTTTTTATAAATTAAGAGTTTTAATATACCTGCCTTCTGAAGGATTGAATGCAAGACCTTTCTACAGAATTAAAGCACCAGCGCTCACTCCCTGCCCTTTTAAATTTCCCACTGTCTCACTAAATCAACAAATCGCCTCAGGGGATCCTCCACTGCAATCCTCTGCACCTGGTCTCCTAGCATATTGAGATTACAAGAGAGAGCCCTTATCCATGGGTGGTGATAGTCCATCTTTATGTATCTTATGTAAATATCCAATTATTAATAATCAGAGACTCTGTCATGATTTTTCTGTAGTAGTTCAGCTTATATTGCAAAGTAAATTCTTACATAATATATGTATTTATAAAATATAAACCTATTTTATTGTCAGTTAGTTCACAAATTTTTAAAACAGAACTGTTATTAATGGTTTTTTTCTTGTATTTTATGGAAGGGTCTACAGGATGTTCAGGTTCTCACTACTAGATTGGACTCATAGTGATCTGCATGTGTATAAACTCCCGGAGCTGGGATTACAGGAGCACTCCACCATGCTCAGTCTCATTCGCCATCTCAGCATGCCCAAGGGGGCAAGGGTGGGATGGCAGGCCTCAGGACGGAACTCTCGGCCCATGGCCTGCTTACAAGCTCCTTAACCCACTGAGCTGTTTGGCCAGTCCTTGTCATTAATGAGTCTAAGCAGTGAGAAGTCTACCTAAGACATCTGTGAGACTGTGAACAATGCTCATGAAAGGAATATTAGAGAATCCACAAGTCCACAGAGTCAGGAGATTTCAGGGTCTCTGCAGGGGAGGTAAGTGTGCAGAACATTAAGCTCTTGATGTATGAGCAATTGCTGGTAAAAGCTGTTCGATATAAAACGACTATAGGATTTGTATGGGTTTTGTTTTCATTCCATATTCTGGAGGTTCCTTTGATAGAACATGCTAAGGTTGTGACAAAACTGGTCCAAACCTAATCAAACACAGGAAACTTCAAGGGTGACAGCTCTATCCCTGGAATGTATTTCAACTAATGCCAAACTGAGATGGTGAAAATTCAAACTGTCAGCAACCACTGTTGTGGGCTGGTGAGATAGCTCAGTGAAATAAGCACCAGCTCAGGCAAGATCAGAGACCAGAGTTTGATCCCCAGTACCATTGTGCTAGCCCTAGCCCCTGGGTGTGCTGAGCTGGCCCTTTAGTCCAGGCACAGTGGGGCATTCCTGTAATCGCAGTTCATGAGGAATATGAGCTGTGTACTAAGACTCTGCAGCAAACAAAGAAGAAGAAGAAGAAGAAGAAGAAGAAGAAGAAGAAGAAGAAGAAGAAGAAGAAGAAGAAGAAGAAGAAGAATGACTTGAACAACTTATGAAAGAGTGTCTTTGTTGGTTATGGCTTCCTCTCAGAGTTGTAAGCAACAAAGCATAAATTCAAGTAGTATTGGGTGGTTCAGAAGAATCCTAAAGAATTCTCCCATAATAAATGAGCCTTCTAGGGCAGAAACCCCAACAGTTGGGAGGTATGGCCTGCACTCTGAAATAGTCTCAGAACAGGGTCCAGCAAGTGTATTACAGGCAGCAGCAAGCCTTATGCATAAATGTCACTCAGGGTGAGGTAGAAATTATAAACATACAAGAATTTAGAAAATCCATAAAACACAGTGAGCACTGAAGACACATTTTAAAATGGTCACCTAAAAAATACCTTGATAAAACGTTTTCTCATCTCCCTCTTCATCACCCTACTGGGTTTTTGCCCTGAACCCCAGAATAGAAAACTCCCATTGATACTAGAACAATGAGAATCTTTGGTCAACAAAATGACAACAGAAAAATTGACACATTTTATAAAAGCACAGTAGCTCATTCTGATAGATTTCTGTAATCAGTTTATTGAGTTTTGTCAGTTTATTTAGGTTGGGGTTGAGGCTTTCAGTCCATAACCACTTAGCTTCACTTCCTAGGGTATGTGGTAAAGCATCATGGTTAGAGCACAGTGTGGGTCAAACCATTTTATCTCACTGCTTAGAAGCAAACCAGGAAGAAGCTGAGGACCTGGGGCCAAGCTCCCTCTCACACATGGGGCCCAGCCCAGTGAACCCAAGGCTGCCCAGCTGGCCTCATTTCTTAAACTCTCCCCCACCTCTAACAACACAAAAGTTGGGACCTCACTTTTGACACATGAGCCTTTGATGGGCATTCATGATCTAAGTTGTGGCATCCTGTTACTGAACCCTGCTACAAAGTGGATTTGCAACCTCTGAAAGGCCATAGTTAGAGTACTTCATCTGGACACCATTAAACATGATAGAGCCAGTCAGTAAGAGTGGTCTTGGGAGGTCCTCCGTAATGAGTGATGTATCTCTCAAGGTAATAAGGGAAACCTAACTCCTGTATTTCTCTATCTCCTACTCCCTGGATTATAAAAAGCTTCTTTTGCCATGTGCTCCCAACCCTCTATGCTGGGCCAACATAGGCCAAGAACAATGGAGCCAGCCCTAGGCTCAAACCTCCAAAATTATGTTCATAGAAATCATTCCTGTCTTCAATTGATTAAATATTCACTTACAATAGCATAAAACTAGTCATAAAATAAAAGTGGTACTGAGATACACTAGGACATGCAATGCTAGCTGGAGAAGGAGGAGTGACCTGGTACCCAGGAGATATTGGCACACATGTGCAGCACAGCCCTAAAGTTTGCATGCAGTTTTCTTACAGAACTCCAGCAGGTTTTCAATAGGATGGTCTGGGCCTGACCTCAGCCTGAGGCATAGGGTGCCAGCACCACTTATCAGAAACCATATTTCTGGTTTTCTCCTGGCTCTTCTCAAGACCTGAACAGCAACAACACCAAAAAGAAATTTCTGTCTTGGCTTTTTTCCACAGTGAGAGCCAAGCAACCTAGAACCCAGTAGTGTTTAGTTAGTGAGTCACTCTTAAAAGGAACTGCCTGATTACAGTGCCATGTAGCTATTGTAACGGTGCCCATGCAGTTTACGAGCATCTAGAAATGGTTTGCACAAGAAGTTGACAACCTCTGGTGGAACAGATTATAGAAGCTCTACACACCATGAGGAGGGTGGTGATGGCAAGGGCTGAAAACCTGTAAATGCCAATGGAAAAGAAAACAAGGACAAGGCCTCTTTGGGGATTTGGACAAAAATGTCATTTGTTTAAACTGGCTAAGAACTTGAATACATAGCCTTCATGCCTGAGTTCAGAGGGAGGTGAAGATCAACAGTAAAGTACTAGTTTACTTGACCAAAGAAATTTCAAAACAGCACAATGTTCAGGTGTGCTTTGAGCATTACTGGCTGCTTTGAGAGATATTTACAATAAGAATTTTGGATCAAAATAAAGAGAGCAAAACAATTTGCAAATCTTGCAATTTGGCCAGAAGATAAATGTGTGTAGAAGTGAAGCCAGGAAGGTGCAGTTGCTGAAGAGTTTACAATCATTAAAAAGAAGCTTGTCACTGAGACACTGAGAAAGATCTGCCTGGAGGTGGCTCAGACATTAGAGAGGCCACAGTCTTCACAAAGCTTTGGGATGTAGGGATGCACATTCCTTTAAAAGACTTTCTAGAATAGTCTTTGAGTAGAAACCCTCAGGACAATACACAGTCTGCTCCCTGGACCTGCTCCTCTGGCAAGACACTTCAAGATGGCTGCCACTTTGGTTGAAATATGCCCAGTACCAGGTCACGTGGGCAGCAGGTCTTGACACCATCCAGATGAAAATGGCATTGCACGTACACCGGATAAAATAGCTGTGAGGTCATGGTGTTCTCCACTGAGGTTTCAGAGTATAGCCTGGTGGTGTGTTGGAGTGTTAAGTGCACACAAGACACAAAGCAAGGTGATAGAGTTGGAAGGAATTCTGTGAAGTCAGGACTTCCATAGAGGCTGCAGCTCTTACTTCAAAATGGAACTTTGGAAGTTAATTTCTTTCTCTATTTTGTTAAAGAGAAGCAACTTCTCCAAACTTCTTCTTGCTTAACATAGAAGAAATAGTACTCCAAACATGCTGGCTGTCAGATGTGCTGAGTTTGTGTCCTTGCAATGGAGAATTAATTCCAAAGGACAAAGGAGGTTAAGAGCAGCAAAGTTTATTATGGAATAAGAATAGCTCCTGAGAGACATTAGGGTTCCAGAAATGGGTTGTCACTAAGGTCCTTTATCTAACTAGATTTTATAGGGCAAAATTACATGGTGAGCACAACCTGGATCAAATAATACTTAACCAATATGATTACAATTACAACCACTTTTTAAGCTAATATTGATGCAACAGTAGAATTAGGCAAATAGCAGGGGCATATGGATGACATCATTAACTTGGATTATCTATGACTTCTAAAGCAGGACCACTTGGGAGAAAGAATGGGCCCAGGTGTTCTGATCAACACCCAGCTGTCTAATGTGTGTCCAGATTTAATGGAGTGGATAGTATCGATGACAGTACAAACTTAACTTTCCATTCACCCTTGATGGAAGTTTGCAAATTTGACCATTGTGATTCTAATCTCAAGGTGCTGTGTGCTGCTTTGCCAGTCATGTGGAATGGGAATAGGGGATACAGGCTTTTTTTTTCTTTCTCCTTGCTCTCATTCATGTCAGTGGTATGACTTATCCAGCTGATTATTATTTATCTAAATTAATCTGATCTCCACATGCAGCAGTTTTCTAAATGGCTTTTCTTGTTTTGTTTTGTTTTATTTGCATTCAGTATCTACCACTTTTGTGGCAGAAGGGTAATCAATATGGTCCATATTTACCCTGTTTTGCAAATTTTATTTTCTTGGTTTGTGTCTTGATGCAATACTAGGGTTAAGGGTGCTCCATACTAAGTGTGGGTGACATCAGTAAGATCAAGAGCTTGCGTGAATGGAAGGAAAATCACATGCAGAGGTTATTCCTCCTTCAGCAGAACCAGACTGGTGTTATAATACCCAAGATGGACCAGAAGTGAGTTCTCCTATGGTAGGCATTTTTACCATTGGGATGAAAAGATCTGTCAAAAAGTGTGCTAATTATGATAAAGTGAGTGAAATCTCACAATGCGCAGAAGATGATCCAGGTATGTTAGGTGACTGATTAGTAGAGGCCTTCTGCAATGGTGCTAACAGAGATCCATCTTCCAGCAAGGGAGAGACGCTAATAGGTCATCATTTCATCTGTCAATCAGCCCCAGGTATTTGGCATAAACCACAAGAACTTCAGATGGGGTTACAAACACCTATGGTCCAATTCCTGGACAGGGCATTTTCTGTGCTCAACAGCTGGTACTGGATGAGCCACAGAAGAGAGAGGCTGGGATTATGGCTGCTGTGCTTGGCAATGCTCTAAGCCTACCTGGGTCATGTTAGGGTCAGCTAATGTGCCTGACTCATAGCCGTGGAGGTCTGGCTGTGCCTACTGCCATGGGGAAGTTGGGACAGGCAGAACCGAATCTCTCACTCTGGCCAGTGACAGGCATCTCTGACCCCTCCAGAAACCATGGCTAACCTAGATGCCATGGCTGAGCCAACCCAACCACCTATTGATCCATGGGACTGATGGGACCCCAAGCAGGGGTTCTTTACTCGTGCTCTGATGTGTCATTTTGAAGGTCAAATGTTAAGGACAAGGTTCGAATTGTCCTACTGTGCCCTGCATACTTGGTAGGAAAAGATGAAGTAGCTAAACTGGAGGCAACTGTCAGATTCTATACCAGGTCTCACTGACCAAATAAGCCACTGAGTGCATCTGATCCACTCAAGAAAGAGACACAGAGAGGCATCAAACTTCTCATAGAACACTTAGCAGATGTGGCCTATGGAAGCCTGTCAGCCCCCGTGACACTTTGATTCTGCCTATCCTAGAGTCCTCATTAACAAGGCTCTCACTCCAATGCATGCTGTAGTGGCAGATTCACATACAATTCTCTTGCAAACTCCATGGGACCATATTGGTTTGCAGTCTTAGAATTACTTTTTCTTTTAACCTCTTTCATTTTATTTTGAAGAGTAAAAACAAAAGCAAAAACAAATAGCAGATACAAAAACAAAAACAGGATAACATATGTGTCACAGATTTTCAAAACAAGAATAGCAAATTAATATTGCTTGGTATATTTCCTGTTTTTAATCATGAAATCTATTGCTCATATTAATAGTGCAGTTGTGCAAGACTGGACAAAGAATTGAATATTAACACTTGTTTTCAACAAACCCTAATTTTTTTTTCTTTTCTCTTTTCATTTATTTTTAAAATTCATTATTTATTTATTTGTATTTTTTAGGGAAGGGTCCACAGGGTGTTCAGGGCCTCACTACTAGATTGGACTCATAGTGATCCTCCTGTTTACAACTTCCCAAGAGCTGGAATTACAGATGTGTGCCACTATGCAAGTCTCAATTGCCATCGAAGCCCCTCTTTGAGGGGGCAAGGGCATCATGGAAGGTCTGGGAATCCAACCCCAGGCCCCTGAACCTGTTTGTAAGGCACTTTAATATGCTGAGCTATTTGGCCAGCCCTGATCATTCTTGCTTTGAAGTTCACGTAGTCTGTGAACAGGATAGCTACCCTTGTTTTATGCTGAGCTCCTGGAGCATGCAGTATTGTTTTCCATCTTTTGACTTTTAGCCTATAAAATTCATTGTGGGTTAAATGTATTTCTTGTACACAACATGTTATTGGATTTTGTTTCTGGATCCATTCTGCTAATCTATTTCTTTTAGTTGGTGAATTGAGTTCATTTGCATTGATTGTTATAATTGATATGTATTGACTTACATTTGTCATGATATTTTCTTGTTTTCCTTACTTTTCTCCTGTGTTTTACTGTTTGCCCTGTGTGTTGTGATCTTTCTCTGTTTTTGGAGTTGTGGTCATTTTGATCCCTTTCTAGACTATCTTTTAATATTCTGTGTATGGTTGTTTTTTGTTATGAATTTATTTGTTCCTTGTCATGGAAGACTTATTTCTTCAGTAAACTTGAAAGAAAGTGTGGCAAGGTATATCATTCTAGGTCAAAATTTGTTTCTTTGTAGGACATGAAATGTTTAACTCCATGCTCTTCTCGACTTGATGGTTTGTGAGGAGAAATCTGCTGTTATTCTTATTGGTTTTCCTTTAAATGTGATCTGTTTCTTTTCTTTAGCAGCTTTTACTGTGTCATTCTTCTTCTGAGTTTCTAGGATTTTGATTATTATATGTCTGGTTGTAGCTCCAATTATTTGCAATTGTATATGCCTCAGTTATCTGAATGTTAGATTATTTCCCCATATTTGGGAAGCTTTTGCTATTACTTCTGCCCCTATTATGCATATCATTTGTGTTGGATCCTTCTTTCTCATTCAAGCCTGTTAGTCTTATGTTGTTCATCATTGCCTGATCTTGCTGCTGTTGAGTTATTATTTGCTGGATCTTTGTTGCATTTAAGAGATCTTTCCTTACTCCACTAGTTGCTATGCTTTCTTCAAGGTCTGAAAGCATATCTTTGCTTTCTTTCAAATGATTTTGTCAACTTTTAATTAAGTTTTAAATTTCCTGTATCGTTCTTTGAATCTGCTTCATGCATTCTATTTCTTTCCTATATTGCTCAGTCAAGATATTCAACATTTTCTTATTCTCCTCTATTTTTATCAATATCTTCATTATAAATGCTTAGTAATTCTGTCATTATACATTTTATTTCTGTTTTCACATGAGTTTTTCTGATCTGATTTCCTCAATATGCTTCTGCAGTTGTTTCTTTATTTCACTTGTTATTTCAGAGATTTCAGGTGTGTGACTTCCAATTTTTTTAAACTAGTGTCTCTTAGATTTGTTCTGTGTGAGCTCAGAGCCTGAGATTGCATTTTTCTCCTTCATCTTGCCATTTTCTATCTCAAAGAGAACTCTTTTATTTTGACTTCTGTGCTACCCTTTTATTAAAGTTTGATCATCGGTATCTGTATCACTAGAATCAAAACCTCTCTGTAAATAGTGTGTAGTTAATAGTGTTTAGTTTAGTCATCTCTCTTTGTTAGATATTTTTGTTTTGTTGAGCTCAAAGATTGTGCTTTTTCTCTTGAGCATGTAGTATCAGTTTCTGATTGACATTTCCTTTGTCCTGGAGTCTTTGAAGTTACCTTCTCTTGCCTCCTGTTGCAGGGATGTTCCAGTAGGCCTGTTCCCCAGGCTGAGCCCCACTCAACCTAGCAGTGTGTCTTAGCTCATTAGGTGCAGCCACAGGTCTCAGCACCCCCCATCCAGGACAATGCCACTGAATTTCTCCCTTTGGGACACACACTGAACAGCTCAGCACCAAGTCTCAAGGACTACATCATTCAGCTGCAGCTTCTCTGCACCCTGCAAGTCTCAGCTCTAAGACTAAGATGCATTGTTTCCCATCCTGTCTATAAAGACCCCAATTTCTTCTTGTCTTAGAATGGGAAAACCCCATTTAAAGAGAAAAAGAGTAATACCCTCAGACAGTTCTATTCAAGTGTTCGGAGAAGGTCTTCACCTTTTTGCTAAAGCACTTGAAAAAGACAGAAAGAACTTAAACTTCAACAAAGAACCATTGTGCACTACATAGTTGACATTACAGTTGATAACCTAACTTAGAAATTATCTAACTATAAAGCCATGCAGACTCTAAACTTCCTATCTAAGGAGAGAAATACAGTCATTGAAGAAAGCACTCAGATGTTGCTCTTAAGAGGTGGACATCTGGGACATATTCTGATTCTCAGGGAACGACAGCTGTCTAGGCCAGGGATCAGGCTACCTGTGTGTTCTCGGGAATCTTGACAACACTCACAGGACATTGCTACCTAATAGTAGGCTAATGTCAAAGCCTTTGTATGAGGTTGTCAAAGGCACTGACTTTAGCATTGGGCAAAGTGAATTATAACAATATCAGAAAAGTAAATTATGTGCTGACTCAGAGTCCAGCACCAGAATGCCTGGCATCAGAAAACTTTTCTTGGGCCAGTGAGATAACTCAGTGGTCTAAAGTGCTTGCTTTGGCAAGCTTAGGTAAGAGCAGGGACTATAGGTAGATCCCCATGCTGTGCCAGCCATGCCCCAGGGTGGGCTGAGCCAGCCACACACATAAAAAAAATTAAAACTTTTTTTTTCCTATGTATCAGAAAAGGGATGGATTCATTTATGAGTCCTGAATCAAAAGCTAGTACAAGAACCATTCTCATGGGCATACTCTTTACAAACATAGATGAAGAGACTCCTGCATAAACCCCTGCCTGAGAGCAATAGCATCTACAACTTTACTAGCAGAAGAAGCTACAAAGCGAATGTGAGGCCAGATGTTAGAATCCTAAAAGCCCATGAGATCTGAGCTCTTCAGAAGAAGAAAGGTTATTTCTGGTCAGTGAGGGAATGACTCACTAAGTATCAATCCTTGCTCTCAGATACCCCTAAGATTATTTCAAACCTTGTATTATTAACTGTTCACAGTCCCAGAAGTCAAACTCTCTTGTGAACAAGTCATCTCTCAAACATATGCCAGGAGGCAAAATATCACTGATCTGCTCCTCCAAGACCTGAGGAAATGTGGCTCACTAACATCAGTAGCTTTGTTTGAGAGAGACATCAAAAGGCAGGGTATGTTGCCTCAGCAGCTCGCATGAGTTCACTAAGACTGGACCTCTTCCTCTCAGAACCTGTGCTATAAACTTAGAGAGAGGGAACACCTGCTGAGCAGTTGAACCCAAAGTGGCAAAGCACCTTCTCAGTTACCCATGGCACACCCATAGAGTACAAGAAGCAAAAAGAGAAATAATGGGAGTCACCTTTTTAAAATAAAGCCATTCATGTACAGCCTTCTAAAGCACAAGGTCCTTTCTACTCAAAAGAAAAAAGCTACTTCTATGATGCTCTGGAAGACCTGAGATTTCTCTTCAAAAAGATTTCTGTCCTGCTTCAGGAACCATGGAAATCTGCTCTGCTCTACATATTTGGGCTACTGAGAAAAGTCAATTGTCATTAAATTTTCCTCATTTTTTCTGACAAGTTTTCGTTCTTCTAACAAGCCAGTAAAGCACAGAACCCAAAGATAGTCGGAAAGCACATACTGCCTAGTAAGTAGGGTCTACAGTTTATTCCAGCTTGAAGAAGCTACAGAAGACAGAGATCTTCACTCTCTCAGCACCCCATAAAGCACTATGGGGGATTTGTCTCTCAGGGGGAAATTAGGTCTGAGATTTGGGTGGAGAAAATGGCAGCAGGGGGATGAGGGGCAGGGCCCAGATGGTTCAGTAGAATAAGCACTACTCTGGCAAGTGCAAGGGCCTGAGTTCAATCTCCAGTTCCAAGAAAAAAAAAAAGTTCATTCTTCCATGAATGTCTCTCATGGGTCTCAGGTCAAATTGAAAGAAGTGATTGGCAGGGCGCTGAATCATTCTTGGTGCTCACAGCGCACATGCATTTCCCAGAGTCTACTCTGAAAAAATCTGACAGGCCAAAGCATACAGGAAAAGCAACAGCAGCAGCAAGAATGGCATTGGGTAAAATAGGCTTTTGAAATTCAAGGGGTGGGCGCCTCTGCCCAGGGGCTTCCCACTGGACCTTCAGGTGTGGTTGACAGGAATGATAGCACTACACATGCTCTCATGTAGAGCATCAGAGATCTGAGCTTTTGTGATTTTATTTTTTCCTCTCTTAAAACGGAAAGCAGGAATAATTGTAGATTGGGATTTAAAAATAAATTGCTGTTTTATCTTTTTCTTCTCATTAAAATGAATAAAAAGAAAGAGAAAAGAAATACAATTAAATGGAGTGAAGACAGGGACTCCCTCAACTCCACTGTTTTTCACCGTACTGATGGGGCAGGTTTTCCAGGAGACATTTAACCAAGTCAGATTAAAACCCAGCGGAATACATTATTTTCTGAATCTCCACATCCACCTGTTGTGAAATGCAGGATTTTAAGATCTGAAAGAGGCCGGCCCCACATCTTTCCTGGTTGTTCTCCAAACGGCCCCTCCCTTTATTCTCTTTGTACCATGTGCGCAGCTGCTTTACTTGGTGGTGGTTGTTCTTCTGACATCTTTACCTTCCTGAGATCTCCACTGTAGCCTTGGCATCATTCTTACAACCCCATACGTCGCCTCATTAAGACCTGCTTACAGGAGTTCTAATCCTGGAACACACTGGCTGATCATCAAGTATTTCCTCTGGATTCTGTGTCTAGGTATCAGTAAGCCCCATGGATTCTGTGCACCTACAAAACTAGCATCACAGGCATAACACCAAGGTCTGCTACTTGTGCAAGGGATCTGGGACTTTGTGAACCATAGCTGTGGCTAGCTGAGTACCATGAACCTTTGTGGTCCCAAGGAGAAAGGGTGCACCATAGTTTTATATTAGAAAAAAAAATTTCATGAGTGCTTTTGTGATGAGCTATATGAACTGTCAGCCACAGAGCTTAACGCACCCCTTGCTGCCTCATAGTGTCAGACTGAGGCTGAGCACCTAACACACGAGCCTTTGGGAACACTCAGGTACCATTCATGATGTGTGCTATAGCACGGTACCTAAATAATACAAAATAGTGATAAAAAATTTAAAAGATACAATATTTCACTAAAGAAATTAGTAGGAATTCAGCAATGGTTGCTGTACTATATGATGACATCTTCAAATCAGTTTTTCAGATTATCAGGCATCAACAAGTAAGATTCATTTAAGGAAAAAAAAATCCTTAAATTTAATTTTGAAGATATAAGAAATTCAAAAGAGGAGGAAAAGAATCAGAATAAAAAATTTAAGTATTAACAGCTTCATCTAAAAGACCAGGGGAGATCAACAATAAAATTATCCAAACTGTTCTGAATATATAACTAAATTTATCTTTTCATTATCATTGAATAAGTGAAAATATTGTGGAACATGTTTAAAATTCTTACTGGGGAGTTTGGATGAAGTAGGATGTTATCACAATACTTGTTTTAACCTCCCAAGTTAAAACACAGGATCAATTCCCATTTTATAAGATTATTTGGCAGAGTTCCCTAGAATGTCCCACATATGACAGCATACTGGAATATTCAAAGTTTTTAAGTGTTGAAGTTTGACTCTCAAGAAATAATGTCCAACACCAGTGACTGAATGTTTGTCCCAATCAAATTTTTAAAAAATAACAATTAAATAAGAATATACCCATTATTGTATGAAACTATGTCTTCACATCTAGTTAATCAAAGTGCAATTCATACATGACAGCTCTACATTTTACTGCAGCTTAATAATGTTTCACAAGTTTTGACTTATTTCAATTTGTAGTCCATTGCGGCAAGAACACCTAAAGGCAAATCTCCATGCATAAATTCGTGACTGAAGAATTCTATCGATACTTACTTACTACTTAACGATTAAATAGCTATTTCACTTGATTTTGGTATTTTTATCATTTTAATAATATATCCTGTTGTAATAATATACTTTCACGTACTGTATTCAAATTCTATGCCTTTATGATTATATTAGACTTTTAGCTTACTGGTGGTCAAAAATAGCCATTCAGTTATCTGTCGAGTGATTCTGGAAAGATTGGTCTGAATGAGAGCTTTGGAACAATTGCGCTCACTGATTCCACTTTCTTCAATCATGAATACTACTATTAATTTTATAAGGAGAAATAAAGAATATGAAAAATAACGTCCAGTTAACCTGGAAATCTATTTCTCATTCTGGTTGAGTAGCAGGGATGCTTGCATTTATTAGGAAACACTTTTTTTTCCCAGAAGTTTTGTCATGAACTGTGAAAGTTGAAGTCTTCTTGGCTATTAGGATAGATGCATTCCCTGGGACAGCATCATAACTTACCTACATTTCACTCTGGCAAATTTAGAGTCTTACTAGTGAAGAATGCCAAAAGCTATTAATATCATTTATAAAATTCTGAACCAACTATAAGGAGTAGATTATAACTGAGCATATTTTTAAAATATGGATTCTAACAGTTCATAAGATTTTTCTTAGGTCTAAGCTCTAATGCCACTTCACGGGGAAAGCTTCTCCTATCTAATCTTTCCAACACATTTCTGAACTATATTTTCTTCACCTAAAATTAAACAGGTTTGTATTTTTGTGTTTTATATCCTTATGATGAAAATGTATTTTATTTTCTGCGTTTTTTGATTGAAGCCCTCTGTAGGCTGAAGAGGTGGGGGAATGAGCCAGAGGAATAAATGAGATGAATATGCAAAGCCAGGCAACATTTGGAAGCAGAAGTCCGAGTCCTCCCAGAATGTACAAAGTGAAAGACAGCCCACGGGCCGGGCCGTGACGCAAGCAGGGTCAAACACATGGCGCCAAGGGAAGCGCTCTTGGCCCCGGGCCTGCCCATATTCCGGTCAGTCCTGAGGGCCGCCCCTTGGGAGCCCTCCCAGGCTTTGTGCTGCTCTTCTGCTCTCTTCAGGGCTCCACCTGAATTTCTGCACAGGTGCCCTTTATCCTTCACCTTTAATTCCTGATTTTATTTTTTTTTAAATCAAACTTCAGTTCCGGCTGCTTTTCCCTGACACTCTCACACTGAGGGGTGTTGCTGAAGGAACTCCTACCGATCCTCTTGGGATTCACACTGCACGCAGACTCACGGAATCTCTCACCCTGTATGCTACACAGTGGTCATGAGCTGCAGCAAAGAAAATGTTGTCATAATCTCAGTGGCTGGAAAAGAGACAGTACCTGGAGTGACACAGCGCTGTGGACAACACTTTGTCTTCGTGTATGTGCCGTGAAAATTACTTCCTTCAAAATACTGGAGTATCTACACCTTAGTGGTTTCTTCAAAAACTGATTTTTAATAATAGATCAGGATGGTGTCTAATTCAGCCCATTGATTTCCTTAATGTGTCAAGCGTGAGACCAGCTTTGTCCCAGTAAGTTGGTACAAGCACTTACAGACAGCCTTGTCGCCAATCTCTTCCAGGCACCTGGACAGGCACTAGAAACCTCAGTACTGTGCTATTACCTTATAAATGAGGAATCATACGTGAAGAGTGATTATACTTTTCAAAACATAGCACAGTTAGTGGAGCAAGTGGCTCAACTATTCTGTGGCCTCCTGATGTCACAGATTACTCACAGTGAAACAAGTTTGTGGGAGTGAGTCCTCCAAAGTGTGTAGAATGCCAGTCCTCAGATTTCAGACTCAAAATTCCAAATTATCCCCACTGAGTAACTGAAAATACACATTTTTATTTTATTGCTTTTCCCCAGTTAACTTTTATTCCATCTGTACTTCCCACTAGTACTTTTGTGTCACCTTCACTTTAGCTGTTGTGGCTTTGTAGTTCTACAAATAGTTCACATAATATTCCCATTACAGAAGTACCACTGTAATGGACATTCCATTTAATACCTCATACTCACTTTTATTCTCATGAAATTGCTTCAGGTGAATCATTTCATACATGTCTCTTTTGCATGCTTTTGATGATTTGATATTTCTAAATTACAGTTGTGCTATGTCTCTAAAGAAAAAAATAAATGGAATAAAGTGATATTGATTAAAAATTCCTTAAAACACAGTAATCTCATGGTAATCTCGTGGTAATCTCATGGTAATCTCATATTCCTTGTAAGGAGTTGTACTGGCCTTAAATATGTAATGCAGTGGTAAATATAGTGATAATCTTTCATTGAAACCCTATCAAATCTCTTCTGGGTTTTAAAATGAGTGGGAAATAATGGAGAGGATAATTACTCATCCAAATATTGTGTAAGGAAATGCATGTACTCTACCCCTATGTTACATTAAAACAGAATGGATTGTATGAAATTTACAGTTTTTAATGAAATACTTTCTTAAATGTAAGAACATTTTATTTAAATTTTGTTATTTCATGAATCTGTAATCAAAGATCTGAAACATTTTTAGACAGTAAGTTGCAGGTATCCATTTCAACTTAGATTTATGATAGCGACATTGTTGTAGTAGTTCATTTATAAATTAGCAACACATGCTCGATTCATTAACATTCAGAGTTGAAGCAATAATGTAAACACTCCGAAAGTGGAAATCTAAGATTGCATAGCAATTGGCATTTATCAATTGAAGTCCGTACTACATTATGCATCTGACTCTGAATGTGTTCATGTGTTATATTAGCTGTATTTTTGTTTATTTGTAATTTGATTTTGTTTCTTCTTCTTGTCTTTTTTGAGATAGGGTTTCTCTATGCAATTCAGGCTGAGCTTGAGCTCACTTAGTAGCCCAGGCTGGCCTCAAACTTTTAGGAATCCGCTGCTGTGGCCTCCTAAGTGCTGGGACTGCAGAGGTGCACCACTGTGTATGCCCTATGTCATTGTTGTTATTTCCAGGGATAGTTTTATAATAAGGAAACCCTAACCTGTAGGTTTCCTTGATCCTCTGTTAAAGTTAGTCAGTGCACAATGGGAAGCTTCCACGAGGAGCTCACAATTTCTCTTCAATCTACTCTTCTCCAGTTGGATCTGGAACAATAGCTGCTCCATATCACAAAGTATGAGAATAAAATTTTTATTTTATTTTATTTATTTATTTTTTTAATTTTGTGGTACGGGGATTGAACTCAGGACCCTGTGCTTGCTAGAGAAGCACTTATTCCACTGAGCTATCTCACTGACCCAAAGTATTATTTTTTGGTGGAACTGGGGATTGAACTCAAACCCTCACACTTCCAGGCAAGTGCTTATTCTACTGAGCTGTCTCCTCTGGAACAACATTTTGATAAATGTTTTCAAGTACAAAAAATTGAAGAAACATTTGATACTATTGATGAAAATAAAATTAAGAAAATTAGCAACGTGAGGAAAATTCTAAATTTGGGGCATATCTACTCTGAATTCTTCCCAACAATGTTAATATTAATAATCTAACAAAAACCTTGTAAGCTGCCCATGAAGAACAAATGAATTATTCAAAAAAGGAAGAATTGAAAATTCATAAGGGAACAGAGAGAATAAATCTAATTTATCAATAAATATATGTACTGTGGGAACAATATATTTATTCTAATATTCAATGAAAGTTGAATATTTCATATTAGTATGAAGGACATGCAATTATATACTGGGTAAAATATATTCTACACTGTACACAGAGCTATATTTGTAGACATATTAACTATGATGAAACTTTTTTCATCTGTGTTCAGGAGAGATATTAAGCACTAGTTTTCTAGTCTGGTAATATTTTTGATTATTTTGATATTAGAGTATTCAAAATATTAGGAAAAATCCATTTCTTCTATGTCCTTCATACAGAATATTGAAAAAATATGCTTTCTTTACTTAATTTTATTGAGAAACAAACAGCAATAAGACACTTACAAAGCCGAATAATAGGATAGTTTCAGTAATTATTACATTGCATATTATTGTCTTCATAGTGGTTATTCATAGTACAAGATGCAGACATGATATCCTGTCCAAACACTATTAGAGAAAGTAGCTGTATATCTATCCTATTTTGTGTGTACAGATATAAAATAGTCTTTCATTTATATCTCCTTTTTTGTTTAGTTTTGCCAGATATGGGTATTCCATTGCCATTTAAATATTGTAGTTATGTGAATTCAGCAAAAATAATCCAGTATAGTTCTGTAGTTCATAAGAGTAGTGGGTTATCTGTAGGACTGGCAATCTCAAAGGTTGTTGACTTGAGCTTTTTACAGCTCAGCATATTAATATGGCTTTACTTTTTGTTCCTAATTTTTATACTTTTCTGCTGGATGGTTAAGACTAAGATAAAGCAAGACCTATATAACAATAAATGTAACTTTTGTATTTGACAAGATCAGTCAAATCCCCTCAGGATTTATCCTGAAACCCTGTAGTGCAGTTTGTAGATCTTCTGTCAGTGTCAGCCATGCATATGTTTTCAATAAATGTTTCACTAGTAAATTTATCTGAGTTTAGTACTCAAGGCAATTTAAGAAGATTCACTACACCTAAATTTGGAAAATAGTCCATACTATAAATTATTCTTCTAGATGGTATGTTATCACATTTTGTATGCAATCCAGTTTTTTTTTAAGGAACAATATTTTAGAGTCATATATACATTTAGGTGATATTAGTCAATCCATGATTGATGTATAAGCGTCCTAATTTTTGTTCCACTGTGTCTATAGATTTATAGTATGATTTATTAAATGATATTTGAAATTACAAATTTGTGGGTGTATTAGGTCTCAAATTAGAGGAAAATTTGTCCTGGAAAACATAAGAAGGAAGCTGGGGAGATGGCTCAGTAGAATAAGCACTTCCCCGACAAGTGCAAGGACCTGAGTTCAATCCCCCATTCTGCCAAAAAAAGAAGGAGAAAAAAAGCACATAAGGAATGCTAAATGTGAACAAGTAACATACGTAAAGAAAATACAGATACTATGCATTATCATCATCACCAGAGGCCACATTCCTAGAGGCAGTAAAAATGTATTTAGGATGTGCAATGCAAATGCCTTAAAAGTTGGTGAAGTTCCTGAGTTTGATTCCTGGTATAGACAGACAGACAGAGAGAGAGAGAGAGAGAGAGAGAGAGAGAGAGAGAGAGAGAGAGAGAGAGAGAGAGAGATCAGATAATAGCTTTCAGACTTATAATTCAGAATTTTAGTGTAAAAATATTTAAAATCTTAAAGATAAATCACATTGCTTAGGACGTCCAGATTAGTGACAGATAAGATGCACTGAGCCTGCGAAATTATTCAGTAGTGCAGGAAAAACTGTGGTAAATGTTTTCAGTCTACTACAGCTTCACATGGAAATGTTGGTGACTACTGGGAGAAGCACTCTATCTGCAGGGATCTCTATTGTATTGCAAGCAACGAGACCAATAAAACTGTACTTATTTTAAACAGCCCAGAAGATTATAATTTGCAGGAAGGATTGAAAACTAACCAAATGGTAGAAAGAAAGGCAAAACTGTAACATGAGGAACTAAAAATACATATAGTGGTGTTATAGATTTTTAATTTTCTATTTGGATATAAATACTCGAAATAAGGGGTCAGGGAGATGGCTCAGCGGAATAAGTGCTTCCCTGGCAAGCGCAATGGCCTGAGTTCAATCCCTGGTTTCACAAAAAAAAAAAATAAATAAATAAATAAATAAATAAATAAATACTCGAAATATTGTTACTATTTATAGAAATATATGAATAATAAAGTACTTATCAAGATACATGAATTATAGTAGGAATTACATAACAAATTTATTGAATATAAAAACTAAATGGGTCACTGGGAGTAGAAATGTTGTTTTTTGAGAAAAAAAGAAAGATCTTATGTGAACTTGATCTAAGTTCATGCTGTTCTTCTGAGAACAGGGTTCTATGCAGGGTGAAGTAGAGTGGAGTTCTGATCATAGGAAAGGGATTGTTGAAGTCATGAAAGCACATGTGTTATTTAACATCAAAAATATGTGCAAAGAGGTACAAAGGTAAAGGTATACATTTTGTCTATTTGTAAAGAAGAAATGTTGAATGTGAACTGTTATAACCATTAGGAAGATGGTAGAAAGTGAGACACTGTTCTATAGTTGTCAATGATTCAGGAAAGTGAAATAATTCTCTGTAAAATGAAAGATGAGAGAAAATATACCAGGGAAATACTGAAGCGGGCCTTGAGTGCCATTAGCCTAAATCATCGTGCTGGGGCCAGTCTGTAGAAGGCAAGGCAAGCTCATCGGTGAGCACCTGCTCATGGTGCATGTTCTGTCTTATTTACAAATAGTCAAGTGCAATTAATAAAGAAATATGTGGACACACAAATGGACTGAAGCACAAGTTGTACTTCAGAAATGTTTTATGCACATTGAAATCATTTTAAGTGAAATTCATAGCAGTATGACTACATTTACAGTATATAAACTGTATTTAAACATATTAAAAATGAAATATAGTGAGTCTCTCAAACCAAAGCAATAAATGCCTCTCCACTATTGTTTTCTTTGTTTTTATTTTCAGATACAGTTTCCCCCTATTTTATGTGCCTTTATTATGGGGATTGTATCCCCATTTGAAATGCCTAAATTACATAAATATGAGACGCAAATAAATTATTGGACACTTTGAGTGTATAAAAATTATTTTCCTTCTGTTCAATCAACCTGGTGAGAAATAAATGGCAGATATTCCACTGGCAATTGACCTCTACTTCCCCCATCATTATAAAAGTTTCATCATGAGAGTCCCAGTAGCAGAGCAAGAACACGTTATTGTATTGTTTCCAAGGTGCAATGCAAATTTCATGGGTAGTTGGATTTTATACACTCAAATAATCAGAAAGCATAAATATGTGGCAGAAGCTAAATTATCAATATATTAAGGTGGGAATACTTGCAAGGCACCTTCTTCACCACTTACTATGCTGACACAAGTTCATAACTCTCATGTTAGAAGAGTAGAATTATGTAATTTCTTTATATTTGACTTATACTGAGTCAAATTAATTTTTGTGAGAATTCATATTTACTTTATGGAATGTAGCAAATAAGAGTCATTAAATGTATAGAAATTTGAAAAACAGTGCCTTCAAAATTAGTGCACCATGACACAAACACAACGTATATGTCCTGCGTTGTCATAGGAGAAATCAATAGCTGACCACAGCTCTCTTTCTCAATTCGTATTCAGGGTTCTTTCCTAAACACTGTGGCACAAAATCACAAATGAAAAGAAGAGATTAACTGTTAACTATGAAAAAGGAAAATCTATGATACTACTCTGCAGATCCTTGTTAAGTGTAGGATGAATTCCTCTTCCTAGCTAGAGGCTAAGTTCCGTGCAGTAGGGTGGATTTCCAATTACATCCCAGAGCACTTCAGCTCCATATGACGATGCAAATGCTACTCATTGTCTGAAACACAGGCGCCAAGTGTAAGGCCTGCAGCTGCTCTTGCTTCAAGCAAGAGCTGTCTACTTAATGATTTTCATAAAAAAATTCCATAAGATTTTATCCCAGGAAATATTTTACCTTATTTTTCTTTAAAAATTCTCTCTGGTGTGCTGCGGAGCACAATATGATTTAAGTGATTTGTTAAGCAATGGTGACAGTACTGTAGCCACAGGAATGTGTGGATATCGTATGAAATGTTGTATTAATTGCTCAGCTCCATGTGTAGAATTATTCCATTTATTCTCAGAATCATGAGGGCATCCACCTTGTTTATTGCCTCTGTGACTCATTACAATCATTTTATTCAGATTAAAGTGTTTCTGCCTAATTTGTAAGAGGATGCTAAAAATCAAACCTAAAAAATTAAGTGTCCATGAGGTACTAATTCAAATTCAAAGTATAAATTGAACCTTACACATTTCTCTGCTGATATGAAGCTTAAATGAACAGCTAACATACCAGGTTAAAATTTTCCATCTCAGATTTTATGGTGGAAAAAACATATCTTTTGCCTTTATTAAAATATCAGCTTTCTTCAGCATATGTTTGAGCTACACAAAAATTAAGCAATTTATTCTGAAGATATATAATTCATAAATCACTGAAGGGAGATGGCTCAGTGGAATAAGCACTTCTCTGGCAAGCACAAGGGCCTGAGTTCAATCCCCAGTTCTGAAAAAAAAAATCATTGAAATTTTTAAAAAGTTTTAATTTTTTGTATTATCTTGAGGAATTTCCTCAAATTTTAGTGAAATTGTCTGCTTTATCAAAATCTATCATGTATTTACCAATAAAATATTTGCAATCACTTACAAATGGAATAAAGTTTAGTGAAGAATCTTTTTTAAATTTTGCTACAATAGAGGTGTAAGGATTCTCATCCTTTAATCCATCAGGGTGGCACTTCTTAGAATACATAAATTTATGATGTTGGGTAGTTTGCCATCCGACAACCTAGGGAGCTGCCGTGGAGCGCTGCCTAATTCCTGACATTCTCTCCTCCGATTCTTCTCTCACTCTGCCTTCCTCTTATTGTTCTTTTTTTTATTTTGAAGAGTAAAAGCAAAAGCAAAACAAATAGTAGAGACAAAGATAGAAATAGGACCACAGATAGCAGCACATATGTTATAGATTT
>PVKA01017960.1:0-44741 GCA_004027165.1 Ctenomys sociabilis | reverse complement strand
ATCCCCCTACTGGGAATTTTCCCAAAGGATTTGGATACACTGTATCATAGAGATATATGTATACCTATGTTTATAGCAGCACAATGTGTGATAGCAAAATCTTGGAAACAACCAAGATGTCCATCACATGAAGAATGGTTGAAAAAGATGTGGTATTTCTATATAATGGAGTATTACTCAGCTATTAAGAATGATAAATATGAAGCATTTATACTGAAGTGGATGCCACTTGAACATATACTCATAAGTGAAATAAACCAGACACACATGTGTAAATATCGTATAGTCTCCCTAGTATAACAAGCGAAAAGCAGAAATACAAAAGGAAATGTATAACAAGTAAAATCTTTTTTTTTTTTTTAATGTATTTGGTACAGGTTCTTACTACACAGCTCAGATACCTAGCGTTCCTCCTGTTCTCAGGCTCCCTAGCACTGGGATTGTAGACATGTACCACCATGCCTGGATGTGGTCATCAGCTCAGCGCACCCTGGGGAAAGATTGAACCCTGGCTCCCTGAACTTGCCAAAGCAGGTGCTTAGTCCACTGCATGATCTTGTCAGACCTATTAAAACTTTTTCATATATGTGTTGATCACTTTCACTTCTTCCTGTGAAAAGTGTTCATTCCTTTCACTTGACTTGGCTTTATATTTTAGATGACCTGATTTATTTTTCGAGTTCCTTCTTGCACCTAAGGAATAGCTTAAAGAAAATTTTCGTACTTTGTAGGTATGCTTTTCACTCTACTAATTGATTGCTTTGCTCTGCAGAAGCTTTTTACTTTAATGTAATCCAAATTGTCAATTCTTGCAGTTATTTCTTAGGCAACTGTGTTTCTGTGAAGGCAATCCATTCCTAATAATTTCACTTGAAGAGTTTTGCCTGTTTTCATCATTTGGTAGGCTCATTTTCTCTTTTTTAATGTTTACATATTTGATCTATTTGTATATGATGAATCATTCTTGCATCTTTGGGATGGAACCTGCTTGGTCATGATGTATGATCTTTTTGATGACGTGCTGCATTCTATTTTCTGACAAATGGTTGAGGATTTCTGCCTGTGTTTATTAAAGAGATTGGCTTGTACTTTTCTTTTTCAGTTAGGTCATTACCTTTTTGTAATCAGAATGATGGTGACTTCCATAAATAAATTTTGAAGCACTTCATCCACTTAATTAAATTTTCAATAAATTTCTTTGAAGAGTTTCAGAATTACAGATAAAAGAATTACAATATTGCAGACACCTTCCTTACATTTCTGTCATTACAGGGACATATGATGCCCAAAATTAAGGAAGGAAAGGTTTATATACCTCGCAATGTGTGAAGATTTCAGTCCATAATCAGCTGGCACCGGGGCAGAGTGGCACAGCACAGGGGCAACAAGCCATGGTGGCAGAAGACAGCCTTATGTTTCCTCCCTTGTGTTATACGCAACCTGCAAACACTGAGAATGGCGTGGTCCTTTATATCTAAACCATTTCTGTGCCCAACTCTTGCACAGGCTCAAGATGAATACAAGTAAGGACTGTGGCACCCTGTTGAGTCACATAACTTTCTAAACTTCTAAAGCCCACAAAATCTACAACGTCCTAGTCTTCACACCCCCCCATAGAGAATGCAAAATTGCAGAGTTACTTAGCTAAGTTTCTAGACTCCTCAAATAATTTATAAACTATAACAAGATAATAAGATGCTCTCAAAGCTTTTCAGGATAAGGTCCTAATCTTATTCTAGCTAGTAGATTCTTTATTGGTTTCTCACTGTTACTTCCTATTATTGAATTGTTCATCTTTTTGGTTGTTTTCTTGGCTTAGCTTTGGCATTTCATGAGTCAAGAATTCTATCCATATCTTTAATATTTTCCTATTTGTTGGACTATGATTTTTCATGATACTTGCTATCTACTGGATTTTGACCTGTCTGTTGTGATTTCATGTTTTTCATTTCGACTTACATTGATGGGAGTTTATTTTTCTCCTTTTGTCTATAAGTTTGAGTAGGGGCTTATTAACTTTGATTATTCATTCCAAGAACACATTCTTCAATTTGTTAATTATTTCTAATTTTTGGTTTCAATTTCACTGATATCCACTCTAATCTTCATTACTTTTGTCTTTAATTTTGGTTTAAGCCTGGATTGTTGTTGATTTCCAGGTTATATATGGGACAAGGTTATATATGTAAATTCTATTAAAAAAGAAGTATCAATGAGTTTGTTTCAAAACCAATTAACACAGTTTGAATAATTAATACATTATATATTGTTGTTTTAATAGTGTTTATTCACAGTACAAGATACAGACATGATATCCTGTCCAAACACTATTAGTACAAATCTTTCTTGTCACTGAATTAAAAGAAAGTAGCTGTGTATCTACTCTATTTTGTATATACAAGTACAAAATGGTATACCCTGCAGTAGTCTCTTTGAAGTTTGGTGGACAATTGAAATACTTCCATGACAAACAACAACTAAAGAACTTCATAATGACAAAGCAAACTGTACACATTCAAAATGGTCCTTCTTTTGTATACCACTTTTTGTTTGTTTTCTCAGAGGTGGGTATTTCATTGCCATTTAAATATTGTAGTTACCCGAATTCAGCACAACAATCCAAATCAGACCAGCAGTCCATAACAGGAGTAGGACTGGAAATATCAGAAGTTCTTGCTTTCAGGCTTTTCAAATCAGCATTTACTTTTTATATCTCATTTTCATACTTTTCTGCTGGATGTTTAAGATCAAGATAAAGCAAGACCTATATAACAAGAAACATAACTTTTATATCTGCCAAACCAGTCAACTCCCCTCAGGATTTACCCTGAAAATCTGTACCACAGTTTACAGATCCTTTGTCAATGTCTGCCATGTGGATGAGACACTGCCATTGCTTGACGAATTCACTGTCTGTGAAAGCCTCAAAGATTATTTTCTCCCCATGAGACTATCCTTAGGCACACAATACATCATGAATCACTTTCCTCTGAGGCCCCATAATCTCCTTTATCAGTAAGTTGGAGACACAAACTGAGTAAAAGTATGTTACAGTACAGGTTCTCCTATGTCTTGAGTCCTCACTGACCTTGAAAGGCTAGGACCAAACTGTTGAATTTCCTTGCAGCCCTTTCTTCTCTAATTTTTGGTCTGCAAACTTAAGTTGTTAACCCTCTAGAAGAGAAGCTTAATGATATTATTACCATACAATTTAGGCAGCTGAGCTTAACCTCACTATCTGTCTGAATATCAAACATCTTAGACATAACATAGAACAGATATTTTCCATCAAGTATTGATATGCTAAATTATAAATCCCTACAAAATGTGAAAAAAGCAATAAAAATTAAAAAATATTTTAAAACTATGAATAAACAATTACATATAGTGACACAGCAATTTAGAAATCTAACGATATATAGAATTGTAGTAAGACAGTCTTAACACATTTTTTCTTGTCTCTTGTTTTCATTTATGATCAATTAAAAAAAATACTTGCATGAGAGACAGTATAGCTGTAACTGGTATCACATGAAAATCAAGACATATTTAGAAGACCAGAATGACAGGCATTTCAAGCATGACCTTTGTATCACACATTGCTATATTCAGTGCAGTTTCTTAGTTCACAGGTATCAGCATATATAGTTAGTTAGGGTAAGAATCCACCCAATTGACTATTAATTTCAAAAACCTGATGCAGTTTCTCAGGTCAATTGCCTCAATAATCTTATGCACATAAAAATATGGCTTTGCCCCTGTCGTGTTTCCTAGCTTTTCACCTTACACTCTCTTCGTTGTTTAATCCTCAGGTTCTCACTACCCTTTTAATTGTACTATACCTTTCGATTTTTATTTCTACTTTTGAGTTCTTATGCTAAGGAGACTATATGATATTTACACATGTGAGTTTATTTTACTTATGAGTATACCTTCAAGTTGCAGCTATTTAAATATGAAGGCTTTGATTTTATCATTCTTTATAACTAAGTAATACTCTATTGTATAAAAATACCACATCATTTTCATCCATTCCTCAGGTGATGGGCATTTTGGACATTTCCAAGATTTGGCTATCACAATTTGTGCTGCTAGGTGTACATATATCACTATGATATGACGTTTCCAGTTCCTCTGTGAAAATTGCCAGTAGGAGGATAGCTGGTTTGAATGGAATTTTCAGTCTTAGTTTTTTCAGAAGTCTCCACACTGATTTCTATAATAATTGCACCAGCCTAAATTCGTGTGAACAGTGAAGTGTTCTTTTCCCCCCACAGCCTCTCCAACATTTGTTGGTGGTTGATTTCTTTATGATCGCCATTCTTTCTGGGGTGAGATGGTATTTCAGTGTTGTTTTAATTTGCATTTCATGAATGGGTAGTGATGTGGAGCATTTTGTCATATACTTATTCGCTTCTATAATTTCTTCCTCTGAGAAGTGTGTGTTCATCTCAGATGCCCATTTCTGGAGTAGGTCTTTAAATTTGGAGCCCGAAAGTTTTTTGGTTCTTTATAAATTCTAGAGAGCAGACCTTTGTCTGAGGGCTTATGAGTCAAGACTTTTTTGAAATTTGTGGATTAACTTTTCACTTTGTTGGTAATTTCTTTTAACATGCAAAAACTTATCAATAAGAGGTGGTCCCAGTTGTTAATTCTTTCAAGTATTATCCATGTGATTTGATTTTTGTTAATGAACTCTTTACCTCCCCTATGTCTTGAACAGTTCCATCTACTTTCTCTTCCAGGAGATTTAATGTTTTTGTTTTAATGTTTAGATCTTTAACCCATTTTGACTTAATCTTAGTGCATACTGATAGACGTGGGTCAAACTTTAGTTTTTGGCATGTAGAGAGCCACTTTTTCCAACACTGTTAAAGAGGCTATCTTTTACAAGGAAGCATGTTTTGTTCCTTGTCAAAGATAAGTTTGCTGAGTGTGTTTGTAGAAGCTTCTGTGTCTTGTAATTTATTTCATTGATCCTGAGGTCTATTTTCTTGCCAATATCTTGCTGATTTTATCACACTATCTTTGTAGTGTAATTTCAAGTCAGGAATTGTAATGCCTATTCCCTTGTCTTTGTTGCCCAGGATTGCTTTTACTATTCTAGATCTATTCTGGTTCCACAGAAATTTTAGAAACAATTTTACCGACCTAGAGGGTCTGTAAAGTATGTTGGTAGTATTTTGATAGCAATTGCATTAAATCTGTACAACAATTTTGGGAGTATGGACATCTTCACGAAGTTGAAGTCCATAGTTGGTTCTTTCTATCCATGAGCAGGGAATATCTTCCCATTTTCTGAAATCCTCAAAGATCTCTTTTTAAAGAGTAGGATAATTTTCATTGAATAAATATATGACTCCTTTAGTTAGATTAATTCAAACATATTTCATTTTCTATGGTGCTACTATTAAAGGTGTAATTTGTCTAATTTCCATCTCAATGTGTTTATCATCTGTTTAGAGAAATGTTATTCACTTTTGGGTACTGACTTTGTATCCTGCTATGCTACTGAATTTGTATATTAATTTTAGTAGCTTCTTGGTAGAGTTTTTTGAATCTTCCACTTAAAGTATCATGTCATCTGCAAAAAATGATAGTTTAACTTCTTCTTTACCTATTCATATTCCTTTACTTCTCTCTCTTGTCTAATGGATTTAGCTAATAATTCCAGAACTACATTGAATAGGAATGGTGATAGAGCCTATCCTTGTCTGGTAGATCTGAGAATAAAATTTTCAGTTTATTTTCAGTTTAACCATTCAGAATTATGTTAGTTATTGGATGGATTTTATCAAATTTAAGTAGGGGTCATCTATTCCAATTTTTTCTAGGAGTTTGAACATGAATGAGTGTTGGACTTTGTCAAAAGCCTTTACTACATAAATTGAGTTGATCATGTGGTTTTTGATTTGGATGGATTGATATAGTATTAAATTTATAGATTTCTTTTCTTTTCTTTTCTTTTTTTTTTTTGCGGAACCAGGGATTGAACTCAGGCCCTTGCATTTACCAGGGAAGTGCTTATTCCACTGAGCTGTCTCCCCAGCCCAAAATGTGACATTAACTTTTTTTTTTTTGGTGGAACCTGGAATTGAACTCAGCCCCTTGTGCTTGCCAGGGAAGCGCTTATTCCACTGAGAAATCTCCCAAGTCCCCTATAGATTTAATACTATATTGAGCCATTGCTATATCAGTGGGATGAATACTATGAAGTCAGGTTGTAAAATCTTGTTGATGATTTGCTGTATTCTATTTTGTAGGATTTTGTTGAGGATTTTTGCATCTAAGTTCATGAGGGAGATTGTCCTGTAGTTCTATTTTTATTTTTTATTTAAGAACAAATAGCAATGCGACAGTTTCAAGACAAATTAACAGGACAAATTCGATAAATTAATACATTGCAAACTATTTTCGTATCACATAAGGTGCATACATGATATTATTCTTACAAACATTATTATAGCAGATGTCTCTAATCAGTGAATTAAGAGAGTGTAGCTATTTACTTATCTCATTTTTTATACCTGAATTATATCACAGGTTTAATAACTAATATTTTCTATCTTGTTATTTGCCTAGTGGTTGTACATAGTACTAGAAACCGACATAATATCTTGCCAACCATTATTAGTGCAAATCTTACTTCTCATAGAATTATGCAGAAGCATGGCATATTTATCCTTACTGTACTTCCTTTATAAACCCCTTTTTTTGTTTAGACCTGTCAAAGATGGGCACTCCATTGTCATTAAACCAATTTAGGTGCCTGAACTCAGTAACACAATTCAACACAGTCAAGCATTCCACAATAATAGTGAGTTATCTGAAGAAGTGTTGACTATAGCTATTTACAGCTCAACTTATTACTATGGCCCTGCATTATCTAACTAATTTTTATACTTTTCTGCTGGATGGTTAAGACCGAGATAGAGCAAGACCTATATACCAAAAGATGTAGCTTTTGTTTCTGATGAGATCAGTGAAGTCCTCTCAGGGTTTATCTTGTAATCCTGTACCTTACACTGTAGTTCCTTTGTCTGTGTCCTCCATGTGGATGAGTCATGGCCAATGCTTGACCAATTTGCTCTCTGTGAGAGCATGAGAGAAAGTTTTCTCTCCATGTGACTCTCCCCAGGCACACTATAGATCATCAATCTCTTCCCTCTGTGGCTCCATAATCTCCTTGATCAGAAAATTTTGGGCACAACTGTGTAGTTCCCTTTCTTAGTTGCATCTTTTCCTCATTTTGGTTTCAATGTGATCTTTGCTTCCAGGAAGGATTTTTGGAGGATTGCTTCTTCATTTTCATTGAAGAGTTTGAGGAGTGTAGAGATTATAACTTCTCTAAATTTCTTATAGAATTAAGCTGTGAATCCATCAGGACCTGGACTTTTCTTTGCTTGTGATTTTTTCTTATGTTTTGTATTTCATTGGCTGTCATTGGGTTTTTGAGATTTGTTATATCTTCTTGGTTCAGTTTTGGTAATTTGTACCTTTCTAAAATCTGTCCTTTTATTCTGTGTCTTCTATTCTGTGAGCATGAAGATTCTCAAAAAAGCTACTTATCTTCTGAATTTCCGAATTTCTATTGGATCCATGGTAATTGCACCCTTTTCATTCCTTATTGCTTGTATTTGAATTTTTTGTTGCCTCTTTTTGATGAGGTTAGCTAGGGGACTTATCAATTTTATTTAGTGTTTGAAAGAACCAGCTTTTTGGTACCTTAATTCTTTGAACTGTTTTCTTCATCTCAAGTGAATTGATTTTTGCTCTAATTAATATTTTTTCTTCCCGTTTTTCGGTTTTGGATTTGTTTTGCTCTTCCTTTTCTAGATATTGGGGGTGTAACATTAGGGTGTTTATTTGTTCCTATTCTGTTTTCCTAATGTGTGAGTTTGTAGCTATAAATTTCTCTCTAAAATCTGCTTTCATCATATCCCATAAATTCCGATAAGTTCTACTTGAATTTTCATTTTTTTAAATTTTTATTGAATTGTAGATATTGTTCAATTTCTTGTTTAATTTCAATTGTGACCCATTGGTTATTGAGTATGGTGTTGTTTAATTTCTGTGAATTATGGTGTTTTTCTGTTGTCATTTGTTGTTTATTTCCTGTTTCATTGCACTGTGGTCAGATAATATGCATGGGATAATTTCTGTCTTCTTGCATCTTCTCCAGCATGACCTAGGAACTAGTGTGTGATCTGTTTTGGAAAAGGACCATGTGCATCTGAAAAAATGTGTATTCCCCTGAGGTCAGGTGGAACACTCTCTATATGTCCAATAAATCCATTTACTCCAAGCTCTGGTTCAGTTCTGTTACTTCTTTGCTAATTTGTTTTCTGCTTGACTTACCCTTTTGGGATAAGGAGCTGTTAAAAATTCCTGTTAAGAATGTGGTATGGGACTGATCCTGTGCCCCAGTGCAGTAGATGTTTGGAGAGCACACTGTCGACAGCTGGTGAGCACCACAGTACTGCCTGCTCGCATCTCGCAAGTTTCTCTTTGTCTCTCATAACCATGTCCACCAATGAGAATGCTAATGCTAATTCGCCAGCTGCCCAACTGAACAGATTCAAGAACAAGGGAAAGGACAGTACAGAAATGAGATAGCAGTGAATAGAAGTTAATGTGGAGCTTAGAAAAGCTAAGAATGATGATCAGATGTTGAAAAAGAGAAATGTAAGCTCATTTCCTGATGATGCTACTTCACCATTGCAGGAAAACCGCAACAACCAGGGCATTGTGAATTGGACTGTAGATGACATTGTCAAAGGCATAACAAGCAGAAATCTGGAAAGCCAGCTACAAGCTACTCAAGCTTCTAGGAAACTGCTTTCTCAGGAAAAACAACCTCCCATAGACTACATAATCTGGGCTGGTATGATTCCAAAGTTTGTGTCCTTCCTGGGAAGAACTGCCTGTAGTCCCATCCAGTCTGAGTCTGCTTGGGCACTCACTAACATTGCTTCTGAGTTGTCAGAGTAGACCAAGGCTGTGGTGGATAGAGGGACCATCGTGGCTCTCATTTCCCTCTTAATGTCTCCCATGCTCACGTCAGTGAGCAGGCTGTCTGGGCACTAGGAAACATTGCAGGTGATGGTTTAATTTTCCAAGACTTGGTTATCAAATATGGTGCAATTGACCCGCTCTTGGCTCTCTTGCAGTCCCTGATAAGTCATCTTTAGCTGGTGGTTACTTATGCAACCTTACGTGGACCCTTTCCAACTTTTGATGCAACAAGAATTCTGCGCCTCCACTGGATGCTCTTGAGAAAATTCTCCCTACTTTGGTTCATCTCCTGCATCACAGTGATTTTGAAGTATTATCAACTAGGCTATTTCCTACCTCACCAATGGTTCAAATGAATGTATAGAAATAGTTGTAAAGCCCAGAGTGGTGCTCCATCTGGTGAAGCTTCTGGGATCAAACTAATTGCCCATTATGGCTCCTGCATTGAGAGCCATAGGGAATATCATCAGTAGAACAGACGAGTAGACTCAGATTATGATAGAAGCAGGAGCGCTTGCTGTCTTTTCCAGCCTGCTCACTCACCCCAAGACAAACATTCAGAAGGAGGCTATGTGGACAATGTCAAACATCACAGCCAGCCAGCAGGACCAGACAGCAAGTTGTGACTCATGGAGTAGTCCTATTCTTCGTCAGTGTTTTCTCTAAGGTGGACTTTAAGACACAAAAGGAAGCCAGGTGGGCCGTGACCAACTATACAAGCTGTGGGACAGTGGAACAGATTGTGTACCTAGGGCTGGGGAGATGACTCAGAGGAATAAGTGCTTCTGTGGCAGATTGTGTTCCTTGTTCATTGTAATATAATAGAACCACTGATGAACCTCTTAACTGTGAAAGATACAAAAATTATCATTGTTATTCTGGAGACTATTGCAAATATTTTTCAAGCTGCTGAGAAACTGGGTGAAACTGAGACATTTAGTATAATGATTGAAGAATGTGGAGGCTTAGACAAGATTGAAGCTCTCCAGAACCATGAAAATGAGTCTGTGTACAAGGCATCATTAAACTTGATTGAGAAGCATTTCTCAGTAGAGGGAGAAGATCAAAATGTTATGTTAGACACTACCTCTGAAGCCTATACCTTCAAAGTGCAGGATGGGGTTCCCTGTACCTTTCAGTTCTAGGTGTATAGCTGAAGGAGGCACCAGTTTTTGTTGTGTACTATGTTCAGTGTAAGTTTGTCTTTCTTTTTTTTAATGTGGTTTGTCATTGTAGCACTTTATATGGAAGTATACTTGAACAGTTCCAGGCTTTACATATTGTATGAAGCTTATCCTCTGGAGGGGGGTTTCTTATTTCTATGTGGAATTTCCTATTTTTCAGCGTCTTGTAAATAAAGATTAAAGGTATTGGAATTAGATTTTTCACATTGTTGGTAATTTCTTTCACTGTGCAAACACTTCTCCATAAGGAGATTTCCCAGTTGTTAATTCCTTGAAATATTTATCCATGCAATTTGATTTTTGTTCATGAATTCTTTCCACCTCCTATATTTTCAACAGTTCCTCCTACTTTCTCTCCCAGGAGATTTAGTGTTTCTGTTTTAATGTTTAGATCTTTAATCTAAATGAGTTTGACTTAAACTCATTGCATGATGATAGACTTAGGTCAAGCTTTAGTTTTCGGCATGTAGAGAACCACTTTTTCCAGCACCCTAAAAGAGGCTATCTTTCTTCAAGGAAGTATGTTTCGTCCCTTTGTCAAAGAGAAGTTTGCTGAGTTTCTTTGTAGAAACTTCTGCATCTTCTAATTTATTCCATTGATCCTCAGGTCTATTTTCTTGTCAATAACATGCTGATTTCATTTAGAAATAATTTAGCTGTATCACATCAACTGGCATGATTGCTGATCTTTCCATTCCTTGGGGGTGACTCTGCCAACAGGGGAAAGGTTCCATTCTATTCGCATTTGTGTTGCTGTACAGGTCCATGTGGCAATACAGAATGTGGCTCCACCAACTAATATAGCATTACCGTATTTGTCACGGAAATCAGGTGTACGTTTCTGGTGACTCTGCCTTGTTACCCTTTGTTGAATGCTCTGAACTGGAAAATAATCTAATGTGTTTTTGTTCAAAGGAAACATTGTGGAGTTGAAGTTGAAACAGTAGTTACTACAGCTGCTAGCTTCGTGCAAATTACTTCCAGATACCCTTGCTGTACTCATATTATTTGGATAGGATATCATGTCTGCATCTTGTACTGTGAATAACCAGTATGAAAACAACAATATGCAACCTATTATTTATTGATACTGTCCTACTCATCTGTTTTGAAATTGTCTTATTGCTATTTATTTCTCAATAAAATTAATTTAAAAAAGAAATTCCATTAGCTAAGATCAAAATAATTATACATGTAGACCTCATAAATTCATGAAAACAATATATTTTTAAAAGCTTTTAGAGAAAAGAAGTCGGTCACCTGTAATCTGCCCATCAGAATTATGGAAGACATTTCAACACAAATAATGAAGTTAAAAAAAATGTTGGGATGTAGTATTTCAGACCCTGAATGAAAAAATCTCCCAGCCCAGATTGATGTAGCCTGAAACAGTCTATCAAATGTAATGGCAAGGTAAGTTATCTTTGTGACAAAGAAGAAATGAAGAAATTTATGATGTCCAAAACAACACTAAAAAGAGCACTGACACATTATTGTGGTTTATGTCTAGTTGGTCCCCCCAAAGCCTTATATAGTCATGGAGCAGACTTCTAGAGTTTGTGATTAACTCATGATCTACTAGATTTATGAATATGAGTGCTCCTAGGATTATGGGAGTGAGTACTTCCCCCAGCTTGGGACATATATCCTGAATGCACCATAAAAGAGAGAGACAGACAGAGTTGCCATCTGCTGACATTGTTTCTCCTACCTTTTTCTCTTGTTGTACTGTTCCAGTTTGCTCTCTGCTCTTTGCCACAGCAATGAAAGGTTGCTCTCTGCCATATGGCACTCTGCCTTGGATCCAGCTGAGTATGGACTGAAACTTCCAGTAACTGTGAGCTAAAAAACCTTACCTCCTTCATTTTTAATATTGGCTATTTGTGCCAGCAAAGAGAAAAGTAACTGAGACACATATTCTAGAAAGAAACAGAAATTACCACAACTTCAAGCACAACAAAACAATTAAACATACAGGAAAATTAGGGAACCTACAGCTAGAAAATAACATGACATAGAAAAGTCAATATACATCAGTTGCAACCATCAATGTAAATGGCCTCAATTCACCAATCAAAAGAAACAGACTGGTGACTAGATCAAGAAATAAGACCCAACAATATGCTATTAATAAGAAATGCATTTTTAAAAAAAGAAATACATTGAACTCAAAAGAAAATTCATAGACTAATACTCAAAAGATGGATAACAATACTCCATTCAACAGGAACCCAGATAAAATCAGCGGTAGCTAGTTTTGTTGCTGACAATGTGAGCATTCAACCAAGAATAATTAATAGAGATAAAGAAGGTCATAGATATTTGTTAAAATGCAAGAGGAAGAGTTAACTATTACAAATATATATGCACCCAAGAAGGTGAAATCAATGTAAGAGCATTCTACTATATAACACATATATTAGCAGACACAATAACTCAGATGAACAGTAATACAATTGTGCTGAGGAACTTGATCAATTAGGCTTATCAAATAATATAATTAAACCAAACCTATGAAGAAATGGACTCAGTAGAACTTTAGAGAGTGTTTCACCCAACAACATGACAATACACATTGTTTTCAGATGCACATGGATATTCTCCAGAGCATCATACTGAGACACATAGAGCATTGTAATAGTTTGTGTCTAAGTATCCTCCAAAAGGCTCATACTGTCATGGGGCAAATTCAAGAATCTGTGATTAATTCATGATTGATGTTTGGGTTATGGGTGGGAGTGCCCCGAGACAGATAATCTGCTTGCTAATATAAAGAGGGGGAAGAGGCTAGCTAGCTGCCAGTGCTGCTACAATTCTCTTTGCTCTTTGCTGTTTGCCACCAACATGAATGGCTGCTATACCATGTGTCACCCTGTCTTGGAGTCAGCTGAGTATGGACTGAAACTTTCACTAATTGTGAGCTAAATAAAGCTTTCATTCCTTAATTCTGGGTGTTGTGCATTTTGTCCTAGCAATGAGAGAAGAGAAACTGAGACAAACATGCTTATGAAAATGTGAATTAAATGAACTTATCTCATGCATATGATCACTGGAAATTGACAAAAATTTACAGAAATTCCATAAACAAATTGAAATTAAATAACGCACCCCTCAACAATCAGTGGATCACATATGAAATTAAATAAAACATTAAACAATATTTTTGGATGAAAACATAGATACAACTTACCAGAACCTGTGGGATGTAGTGAAAGTTGTCTTGAGAGGAAAACTTAAAGCAAATAAACAATGTCATGTTGCACTTCAATTTCCCAGAAAAAGAAGCAGCCCAAGCCCAAAGCCCAAAGAAGGGAGGATATTTCAAAGATCAGAGCAGAAATTAATACAATAGAGGTGAAAAAAAATTACAGGGTATTAATGAGTCAAAGATTTTATTCTTTGAAAGAATAAATAAAATTTAAAAAACGCCACCATTATGAAAAAAAGGAAAGAAAAACATAAGATTCATTCAATAATGAATGAAAGGGTGAACACCGCATAGACTGTACAGAAATTCTGAAAATCATTAATATCTACTTCAAAAAATTTTACTCTTACAGAAAGGGAAACACAGAAGAGATGGACAGATTTCTAGACACATATGAATTATCAAAGCTGAACTAAGACATAAAAATTCTGAATGATCCAATATCAGCAAATGAAATTGAAAATGTAATAAAAAGTCTATCAGTGAAGAAAACCCAAGAATATTTAAATTCAACACTTCTCAAATTTTTCAATGAAACTGAAAGGAAAGCACTTCTCCCAAATGCATTCCTGGAGGCAAGTGTCGCGTTAATACAAAAACCCAACCAAAATAAGTCTTCCTAATGAATATTGATGTTAAAATTATCAATAAAATGCTACTATACAGAATTCAGCAAATCATTAAAGAGATTATAAAATTCATGATAAAGTGGGATTCATCTTCGCAATTCAGGAATGGATGAATATATGGAAATTCAAAAATGCAACGCACCACATCAACAGAACCAGAAACAGAAATCTCAACAGATGCAGAAAAAGATTTTTTGAAAGTCAATCAATCATTCATGACAAAAACACTACAGAAAATCATCATACATGTACTTTACCTCAAACTGATAAGAGTTACCTATGACAACCAATAGCCAAAATCATACTGAACGGACAAAAACTGAAATCTTTCAATCTAAAATCAGGAACAAGAAAAGGATGTCCACTGCTCCTGCTCCCCCTACTAATCAATATAGCTTTGGAAACAGTGAAACAATCAGAGAATACAGAGAAACAAAATGAATAATGATTAGAGAAGAGCAAATAAAATTAGTATTATTTGCAGGTGGCATGATACTCTACTTAAAGGACTCCAAAACTCCACTGAAATGTAGATATAATAACCAAATTTATTAGCTTAGCAGCATACAAAGTCAACACTCAAAAATCAATAGCATTACAGTACAGAAAGAATGAATTCTCCATGAGAGAAATTAGGGAACCCATATCTTTCACAATGGCATCCAAAAAACTGAAATATCTACAATCATTCTTAAAAATCAAGTAAAAGATTTATACAAGGATAATTACAGTACTCTCAGAAAAGACATCCAAAGAGAAAACATAAAGATATTCCCTATCACTTATAGGAAGAAGCAGCCCTGAAAGTGGCTGCACTCCCAAAATTTTTATGCAGATTCAATTTAGTCCCAATTACACTACCATTAGTATAACACACAGTAACCACTGTGATAAAATCAGCATGGTACTGGCCAAAAACCCACATCTTATGGTCAATAGACCCAAGGTTTGATTATGCAAACACAACAAGCATAGTCAGCTACCTTGTCTTTGACAAAAGACATGTTCACTGGAAGAAATCTGAACTCTTTATTCAGTGGTGCTGGAAAAACTGGCTTTCCCCTTGCTGAAAACTAAAACTAGACCCATGCCTACCACCGTGCACAAAACCATAGTCAAAGTGGATCAAATATTTAAATACTAAAACAGACACACTAAATCTTCTAGATGAGAAAATAGTTAGAAATCTTAGACATAGAGGTAGGAAGAAAGTTCTTGAACAAATACCAAACTACATGGGAAATACTTCAAAGAATCTGTTTGAAAAGTTTCTGCTAGTCAGTATAAATCACGAACAAAGTGAGAAGACAACCCATAACTTGGGAACAAATCTTAACTAAATGTCACTGAAACAAAGATTTCTTTATAGAATATATAAAGAATTAAAGAAAATTAGGAACCAAAATTCAAAGATTTAATGCAAGAAATGGGTATATGAAATGAATATATACTTCTTAGATAAATAAACATAAATGGTAAATAAAAATATGGAAAAAGATTCAACATTATTTGTCATTTGAGAAATGCAAACTAAAATAATACTGACATTCCAGACAGAAGACTATCATCAAAAAGTCAACCAGACTGGGAAGATACCTCAGTACCATAAGAACATTTCTGGCAAGTTCAAGGTCTTGAGTTTGATCCCCAGTGCCTCATACTATGCTGGCCCTGGAACCGTAGGCATGCCATGCTGGACCTGAAAGCCAAGGATGTTGATGCACACCTGTAATGACAGCTCTAAGTGAGGCTGAAGCAGAAGGATCACTGAGTCTGAACTGCACTGAAAAACCTTCTATCAAATAAAAATTAAAAATTAAATTAAAAAAAAGAAGTTAACCAATAAGAAATGTTGGTGGGACTGTGGGGAAAAGGGAACACTTCTCTACTGATCTTAGGAGTGTAGACTGGTAAAACCACTGTGGAAATCAGTGTGGAGATTTCTCGAAGAACCAGGATTGCAGGTCCTATGCAATCCAGGTTTCTCCTCCTGGGTATTTCCTAAAAAACCTAAAACATCATACCACTACAATATATGTGCACCCATGTTTATAATAGTGCAATTTGTCTTACATAAATCTTGGATATGACCCAAATGTTCATTAACTGAGGGACAGATAAAAAAAAGAGGTGGCATTTTTATAAAATGGAGTATTACTGAGCGATAAGAAAAGATAAAACTGAGGCTTTTACAGTCAAATGGATGCAAGTATAGATCATATTCATAATTGAAATAAATCATACCTGCATATGTATGTGTTGTATTGTCTCCCTAGTGCAAGAAGTTGGAATAATTAAAATGTGAAAGGTACAATAGATATCACAAAATGAAAGAAACTTCAAATGGAAGGAACTGGAGTGAGGGAAAGGAGAAAAGAGAAAGGAAAGCAAAAATGAATATGTATGTATATATACAAAATAGCTTGGATAATGGTACTGCTGCTTTCTGTTGCTCTGTTGAAAGAAGCAATTAATATTTAAAGATTTTTCTCTCGCTTTTTAATTTTTTAAGAATTTATTGTTAAAAAATAGTGTTTATATCTGAACACCTACTTTGAAGACAACGATATGCAATACAGCAGCCATTGTTGGATTCTGATCATTTTGTTTAGTAAAAAGTATACTTGCTAATGTTTTATTTCCAATTTTTTGTATTTTCCTCAAAAAATAAATCAAAGAGTAGATATCAGTTATTACAACAAGTAAAATGTCATACAAAGAGACACACAAATATGGTCATTTAATTTTCAATGTTAATGGAGAAATAAGTTATTAATTCATATTGAAACCACTATATACCCAAAGGCCTCATATATTAAATATAAGACTGACTAGAATTTGAATGCTCAATTTACCATAATACATATAATCAGAGACACAGAAAAGAAACACCTGGGGCTGGGGAGATAGATGAGTAAATAGGCACTCGCTTGGCAAGAGCAAGGGCCTGAGTTCAATCCCCAGTTCTGCAAAAAAAAAAAAAAAAAAAGAAAGAAAGAAAAAGAAATGAAATGTTTATTTACTTGGAATAAAATGTATATAACCCTCTTAGTTGGAGAAAACTCTGAAAAGAAAAGAAAATAATGGATGGAAAAATAACTTAATAGTCAAAATTATATGGTTTTTTCAAAAACCATAATTTGGGCCTCCTAGTTCTTACCCCACGTCCGCTTAGCCAGAGCTACTGGCCTGACAAAACAGGGCCCACTCAGGTGGCCTCTTGAATCCTGCCCCCAAGCCCTCCCAGTGAGTGGGAATTTGCAGGACTCACCTGGCTTCCCAGATCAGTGAGTGTGTGGTGAGTCTGAGGGAGAGCCTTTGGCTTCTTCCTGCACTTGCTACCAGGATCCCCACCCCCAAGCCCTCCAAGCGAGTGACTGACTGGCCTGAGACCTCAGGGCCCACTCGCCAGCAGCTTGCCAGATCCCGTGCCCCAAAGCCTGCAGAGTGAGTGGGAATTTCCCTGACTCCCTGGGCATCAAAGTTTGGTGAGTGTGTGGTAAGTCTGATGGAGAGCCTTTGGATTCTCCCTGCATGCTCTGCACCATCCAGAGCCTCAGTCCCCAAGACATCCTAGCCAGAGACCTGCCTGAGACACCCCAGACAGACTTACCTGGAAACTTCCCATAGCCACTTCCCCCAAGCCCACCATGGGAGTGAAAACTTTTGGTGACTCTCCTGGCACCTAAACCACCCCTGCCCAGCCTGGTCAGTGTGAGGGAGAGCTTCTATGCCCCCCAGTGCTCCCTAACCAGGGAACCAACAGAGGGGAATCACAGGAGCTACAGAAAAAAGGAACTGAACACAACTACATCCAGGGCAGGCATAACTGGATAATCTCATACTTAATAGACTGGCACCCGAATCTCATTATATGCTAAGGCTATAGCTGCACCAAAGCTCTACACCAAAGATCAGAGGTCAGTACTATACAAAATGACAAAGACAAGGAGAAAAATGCAGTGTCAGGTCTCGAGTCCACCAATAAGTGCACAGGATACAAGCTCAACTGAAATGAATGAATTAACAGAGACAGAAGCAAAGGAACAAGAGCAGAAAGGTATAGAGGAACTCAGACAAGAATTAATGCCTGAAATAAAACAAGAAATATCTGAGTACATAGCATCTGAAATAAAGAATCAAATCTAGAAACATAGGGGAAAACCCAGGGCTCATTCAGAACAAGTGCAGAGAACACTATTCCAGCTGAAACGTGAATTAACAGTGTCAGAAGCAAAGAAACAACAGCAGAAAGGTCATGAGGAACTCAAAGCAGAAATAATTTCTGAAATCAAAACAGAATTCTTTGAAATAATACCATCTGAAATACAGAAACAAGTCTGGAAATATATGGAGGAAACCCAATTTGGAAGAAACTCTGTAGAAAAAGAATTAATAGCTACCTCTAAAGAAGACATGGATAAAAATACAGACGAGATCAGAAACATGACGGTATTCTGGAATGAGCAGTACAGAAAAGAAATAGAATGCATGAAAACAGAGTCAAAGAGATATAGAAGAATTAAAAATAATCAATCACAAGTCTACAAAACCATTTGAGTGACAGCAAAGACAGAGTTTCAGATCTAGAGCATGCTGGTGCAGGTAGTGAAAAGGTGAGAAAGGATCTCTTATAAACAATGAGAATGCAGGAAAAAATAATCCATCACATGCAAGATGATGACAAGATGAACAATGTGAGATTAATTGGCAACAATGAAAATAAAAGAGTCAATACAAATGAGATAAAAAGAATATGGGCAGAAGTAATTGCAAACACTTCCCAAAATATGAGGAAATGAACCAACATTCAGCTAACCTAAGCATACAGAACACCAGATAACTTCAACCCAAGTAAAAACACACCGAGACATATAATAGTCAAGATTCCAGAAATCCAATACAAGAATAATATACTGAAAGCTGGCAAAGAGAAGAAGCAGATCACATTCAAAGGAAAACCCATCAGAATTATGGCCGACTACTTTGCACAAACCATGAAGGCAAGGAGAGCATGGAGCAGTATTTTACAAGTCCTCTATGAAAACAAATTCCAGCCCAGACTATTATGCCCTGCAAAAGTGTCTTTCAAGTTTGATGGAGAAGTGAAATACTTCCATGACAAAGAGCAACTAAAGAATTTCGTGATGACAAAGCCATCAATACACAGCCTACTGGAAGATGTTCTAGAGAGAGACCACAATGACCAGAATACCATGAATGAGAACAGAAGGAACCCACTAAACAGGACAGACAATTAAACACAGGATACAACAGAGTAAACAATAGCAGGTAAATATCATGACAAACATAAGTCAACAAATTTCAATTATAACTATCAATGTAAATGGACTCAATTCACCAACTAAGAGAAATAGACTGACACAGGAGATTAGGAAACAAAATCCAACAATATGCTGTATACAAGAAACACACTTAAGTCAAAATGACATTCATAGGCTCAAAGTCAAAGGATGGAAAACAATACTACATGCCCCACACCTCAGAAAAAAGCAGGATTAGCAATTGTGTTCTAAGACAGTCTCAACTTCAAACCAAGAAGGATCAAACGGCACAAAGAAGGCCACTATATATATTGGTCAGGGGAAAAATTCAAGAGCAAGAGGTAGCTCCAGGTATCTATGCACCAAACACAGGAGCACCCAACTATGTAAGACAAATTTTAATAGACATGAAAAACCTAATATCTAAGACCACAATCTTAACAGGACACCTTAACAACCCCATAACTCAAAAAGATAGATGAACCAGAAAATATTAGCAAAGAAGTAGCAGAACTGAGACAGAGCTTGGAACAAATGGACCTGGTAGACATATACAGAGCGTTCCACCAACCACAGCTGAATACACACTTTTTTCTGCTGCACACGGGTCGTTTTCCAAAACAGGCCACATACTAGTCCAGAGGTCATGCGTAAGTATATGCAAGAATACAGAAATTATCCCATGCATATTATCTGACCACAGTGCAATGAAACTGGAACTAAATGACAAAACAAACCAGCAAAACCCACCAAATTCATGGAAATTAAACAACACCCTACTCAGCAATCAATGGGTCACAGAAGAAATAGTGTTGGTACTGGATATCATGTGTGCATCTTGAACTATGAACAACTACTACAAAGACAACAATATTCAATGTATTAATTATTGTAGTGGTTGTACTAACTTGTTTTGAAACTATCTCATTATTATTTGTTTTTCAATAAAATTAATAAAAAATTTAAAGGAAAAAATGCAAATAATAAATAAATAAGTAAAAAGAAAACACTCCTAAGAAATGATGGCACTCATTTGTGCAATGAATGCATGAACTTTTAGTTCCATTTCCTGTACATAGTTTCTGATACCTTGTTTTTCTTTACTTTTCAAAGAAATATAGTTAATCATTTAGAAATTGACTTACAGTACTATAGGCATAATACAGCAGCCCTCTAGAGTTTTCTATCCCCCTCTTTTGTTGTCCAAACATTATTAAACTGATCTACATTGTATAGAACATCATGAAGACCAGACCTTTTCTGAGAAATCACAAAGAAGGCTTATTTCCTTCTGGTTGTGGTGTTGCGACCAATGCTCAAAATCTTTTCCAATCACTGCCCTTCATAAATGTACTGTATGTTTAATTGCCACAGAAAGTCAGATTGTATCATTATACACCACTTCTTCTTTCCAAAGATTCACCTGATATTAGGCTCTCTCCCTCAGAAGAGTACAGTTCAGGAATTTTACTTTATGATAGCTCTAATCAGAGACATTTGTCAGTTCACAGCCATCTCTAAAGCACCTATTTTATTGCCTGACACATTCTATATGTTCAATAAAACTTCCCAAGTAAATGTAAGGTAATAACAATGCAAAACAAACAAAGGAGTTGGAAATCTTATTCTTAAAATTTCTCCTTCTTTACTTCTAAACAATATTTTTGTCTGAGCTCTCAGGACCCCACCACAACCTCCCAAGCTCAGGCCCTGTGAATGTGTGGGAGAGCTTCCATGCTCCCCTGCACCCGCTGGATCTCTCCAGACCAAGCCCAAGTCAGCCACATGAGTGAGACCTTTATCTCTACTGGAACTTCTCCACCCCTCAGGAGACATCTCAAGAACACCTTGTGAGCCAGACCTCCCTCCATGCTCTCAGGACCCATCCACCCCTCCAAAGCTAGCCCAAACCCAACTTGTGAGTGAAAACATCCACTGCATTCTTGGGACCCCTCCAGACCCAGCCAAGCTAAGGCCCATTGAGTGTGTGGAAGAGCTTCTGCATTCTTCTGCACCCATGGTACCTCTCAAGACCCAGTCCAGGCCTGGTATACAAGTCTGTTGTGAAACTCTGCAACTGAAGTCCCTGCAGAGAGACTAGGGGCTAAAACCACCAACCTAATCCAGAAGCAGAACATCTTGACAGAGGACACAACAGGCTCACCTCCGAGGGCTGCAACACGAAGGAGCTGAGCACAGTAGACAGATCTAAGTAAGGCACAACGGGATGAACTCAAACTTAGTAGATGTGCACCTGAATTTCAGTAGGTGCTATGGTTATAACTGTACCGATCTTCTACATCAAACGTCAGAGGAATGTGCTATTCAAAATGAAAAAGAGAAGGAGCAGAATGCAATCTCAGGAATTGAGCCCACCCAGAACAAGTGCAAAGGACATTAGCACATCTGAAATGTCTGAATCAATAGAGTCTGAAGTAAAGAAACAACAGCAGAAACATATAAAGGAACACAGATCAAAAGTAATCTCTGAAATAAAAAAAGAAATCTCTGAATGAATAGCATGTAAGAAAGAATCAAATGCAAAAAAACCAGAAGAAATCAGATCAGAAATAATCTCTGGAGTAAAAGAATTAATAACTGTTTCTTAAGAAGACACACAAAAATAGAATAGATTAGAAAAATGACAGACTCCTTGAATGAACAATACAGGAAAGAAATAGATTGCAAGAAGTAAAGTCAACGAGATATACAGGAGCTTAAAATCTCAATCACAAGCTTGCAAAACCGTTTGAGTGAAACTAGAAGTAGAGTTTCAGATCTTGAAGGCACTGTGGCAGCTAGTGAAAAATAAGAAAAGATCTCTTAAAAACAACTAAAATGTAGAAAAAAATAATTCATCACCTGCAACATTATGCAAACTGGAACAAAGTGAGACTAATAGCTGTCAATGAGAAAGAAGGTGTCAAAAAATGATATAAAAAGAATATGGGCATGGTTCAGTGGAATAAACACTTCCCTGCCAAGCACAAGAGAATAAGTGCAGTCCCCATTTCCTCCAAAAAAAAAAAAAAAAAATTGAATATCGCCAGACCTAATAGCAGAAAATTTCCCAAATATGAGGACACAATGCGACACTAAGTAACTAAAGCATATAGAACTCCAAATAACGTCAACCCCATTAAAAATACACCAACACATCTCCACCCTCCAGAGCTCGTCTACTAGCTGACATAGTGAGTGAAAACTTCTCCCCAGCTCTCAGGACCCCCCCCCCCCCGATCCATCCCAAGCCCAGGCATGGCGAGTGCATGAGAGAGCTTCCAGCTCTCCTGTGCCCGTGGGACCTCTCCAGTCCAAACGCAGTCACACCGCATGAGTGAGACCCTCTGCAGGCCTCTGGATCCCTCTATCCCTCAAAAGCCCACCTCCCAAGCTGACCAAGTGAATGAGAATGTCTGGCATGCTCACAGGACCACCCAGATCCAGCCCAAGCCCAGGTGTGGCTACTGAGTAGGTGAGCTTCTCTAGTCCCCTCACCCTCTTGGGCTAGGGTCACAACACGTTCACTGTTGTGGAAGAAAGGCACAACAGGTTCACTTCCAAGGGCTGCAGCAAGAAGGAGCTAAGCTCAACAAGTCAGGCCCAATTGGATAAACTCAAACTTAATAGATCCATACCTGAATTTCAGTACATGCTGAAGGAGCAAAATGAAATTTCAGGTCTGGGGCCCACACAGAAGTGCAGAAGACACTAGCTCAGAAATTTCTGAATTAATAGTGTCATAAAGAAACAACAGCAGAAAGATATAGAGGAACTCAGAGCAGAATTAATTTCTGGAATAAAGAAAGAAATCTCAGACTTCATACCATCTAGAATAAATAACTAAATACACAAACAAAAGGAAGAAACCCAGTGCCCACCCAGAACAAGTACAGAGGACACTACCTCAGGTGAAATGCATGAACTAATAGCTTCTGAAGTAAATAAGCAACAGCAGAAAGATATGGAGGAAATCAGAGCAGAATTAATTTCTGATATAAAAAAAGAAATCTCTGAATTCGTGGCATCTGAAATAAACAATCAAATGCAGAAATACATGGAGGAAGCCCAATCTGAAAAAAAATCTCAACAGTTAAAGAATTAATAAATGCTTCTGAAGAAGACATTGATTAAAAAAAATAGAGCAGATTAGAAAAAATGACAGATTCCTTGAATGAGCAATACAGGAAAGAAAAAGATCACATGAAGCAGAGTCAAAGAAATGTACAAAAACATAAAATCTCATCACAAGCTTGCAAAACCATTTCAGTGAAAGTGAAGATAGAATTTCAGATCTTGAAGATCCTGATGCAGCTAGTCAAAACATAAGAAAAGATCTCTTAAAAACAACTAAGATGCAGGAAAAAATAATTCATCACCTGCAAGAAGATGCAAAGATGAACAACCTGAGACTAATAGGCAACAATGAGAAGGAAGGAGTAAATGCAAATGATATAAATGAATAAGGGCAGAGGTAGTAGCAGAAAACTTCCCAAATATGAGGAAACAATCTGACACTCAGGTAATTGAAGCATACACAATGCCAAATAACTTCAACCCAATTAAAAACACACCGAGACATATAATAGTTAAGATCTCAGAAATCCAGCACAAGAATAATATACTGAAAGCTGATAGAGAAAAGAAGCAAATCACATTGAAAGGGAAACCCATCAGAATTATGATGACTTCTCTACACAAACCATGAAGGCAAGAAGAGCACAGAGCAGAGCACTTCAAGTCCTCTATGAAAACAAATTCCAGCCCAGAGTATTATACCTTGCAAACATCTCTTTCAAGGCTGATGGAGAAGTGAAGTACTTCCATAAGAAAGAAAAACAAAAGAATTTCATGAGGACAAAGCCAACCCAACACAGACTACTGAAAGATGTTCTAGAGAGGGACTAAAATGATCAGAAATCCAATAGCGACAACAGAAGGTATCCACAAAATAGAGCAAACAATTAAGCACAGGAGAATAAAGGAGTAAATAGGAGGTAAATAATATGTCAATCATAAGTTAACACATCTCATTTATAACCATCAATGTAAATGGACTCAATTCACCAATTAAGAGAAATAGACTGGCACAGTGAATTAGGAAACAAAATAAAACACTATGCTATATATAAGAAACACACTTAAGTCTTTAAGAAATTCATAGGCTGAAAGTCACAGGATGGAAAAGAACACTTCATGCTCTAGCACCTCAGAAAAGCAGGGGTAGCAATCTTATTCGCGGACAGTCTCAACTTCAAATCAAGAATGGTCAAATGAAATAAAGAAGGCCACTAAATACTCATTAGGGGAAAAATTTAAGAGGAAGAGGTAACACACATAAATATGTATGAACCAAACATGGGAACATCCAACTACATAAGACAAATCTTAATGGACATGAAAAATCTATCATCCAATACAACAGTCTTAATAGGAGACCTTAAGACCTCTTTATCCCAAAAAGATAGGTCAAGCCAAAACAAAATTAACAAAGAAGTAGCAGAACTGAAATGTATCCTGTGTGTATCTTGTAATATGGATAACCACTGAGAAGATAACAATGTACAAGGCATTAACTATGGAAACTGTTCTATTAATCAGCTTTGAAACTGTCTATTATTTGTTTCTCAATGAAAGAAAAGAAAATAATTTTAAAAAAAGTCTAAATTTTAAAACAAAGACACTTAATCTTCTGGAATAGAAACCAGGAGGGACTATTGAAGACATAGGTGTAGACAAAGAGTTCATTAGCAAAAATCAAATTGCACAGTTAATATTTTAAAGAATTAACAACTGAGACATCCTCTTATGGATAAGCTCTCTCAAGTCAAATTAATTATAAACAAAGTGAAGCCAGGTGTGGTGGTGCATGCCTGTAATCCCAGCACTTGGGAGGCTGAGGCAGGAGGATTGTTGTGAGTTCGAGACCAGCCTGAGCTACAAAGTGAGCTTAAGGCCAGCCTGAACTGCATAGTGAGACCCTCTCTCAAAAAGACAAAAAAAAAAAAAAAAAAGTGAAAAGACAACCCATAAATTTGGAAAAAATCTTAACTAATAAGCACTAAGAGAAAGGACTTCTCTCTAGAAGTTATAAAGAACTACAAAACAGTAGGGCCTCAAATCTTAAAGACCTAATCCAGAAATGGGCATCTGAAATGAACACACACTTCTCAGAGGACTAAATTAAAGAAGATAATAAATATATGAAAATGCTCCACATCACTAGCCATCCATGAAATGCAAATTAAAATAACACTGAAATGGCATCTCACCCCAGAATGAGTGACTATCAAAAACAAATCAACTAACAACAAATGTGGGAAAGGCTATGGGGGAAAAAGAAATCTTTCTCAGCTGCTGGTGGGAATGTAGACTGGTGCAACCAATATGGAAATCAGTATGGGGTCTCCTTAAGTAGGACTGGATATTCCATTCAAGCCAGTATTGCCCTACTGGGAATTTTCCCGGAGGAGCTGAAAATGTCATATCATAGTGATATACGTGTGCCTATGTTACAGCAGCACGATTTGTGATAGACAAATCTTGAAAACATCCAAGATTCACATCACTTTAGAAAGGATGAAAAAGATGTGGTATTTTAAGGATGAATAAAATGTGGTATTTTTATACAATGGAGTATTACTCAGATATAAAGAATGATAAACTCAAAGCATTCATAATTAAGTGGATGCCATTTGAAGATATACTCAAGTGAAATAAACCAGACCCATATGTGTAAATATCATATAGTCTTCCTAGTATAAGAATTGAAAAGAAGAAATAAAAATGGAGAGATATAACACAATTAAAAGGAAAGCAAGAACTTGAGGATTAGACAATGAATAGAGGACAAGCTAGGAAATATGACAGAGGCAAAGCCATACATTCATACGCACAAGATGGGTAAGTTAATGATCCTGAGAAACATCAGCATGTTTTTGAAATTAGCAGTTAATTGGTAGGATTCACTCCCTGCGTAATTATATATACTGATACCTGTGAACCAAGCAACTGTACTGAAGATAGCAATGGGTAATACTAGAGTCATGCTTGGAATGTCTACCATTGTGGTCTTCTAAATATGTGCTGCTTGTCATGACATACCAATTACTGGCATTGCTTCTCTCAAGTAAACGGTTTTCAAAAAGAAATGTAATGAATGAAAAAAAAGAGAAAAGAAATGTCTCAGGAATGTCCTGCTGCAATCCTGTATTTGGCTAGATTTCTAAATTTCTTTACAAAGAAACTGAACATAAGGATTGAACAATGAAGATGAGGGGCCAGCAAAAGAGATCAGAAGACCAAAGCACTTACTTAGGCAAGCTTAGGCAAGCCCAGGAACCTGCCCTTATATTTCCAGAATTACATGCCATGCATGCCATGCCTCACAGTGGGCTGAGCCAACCAGAGTCCGGGTATAGTGGTGCGCACCTGTAATTCTAGTGCTCGGTTGGCTGAAATCAGGAGGATCACAAGTCTGAGCTACATAGAGACCCTGTGACAACCAACTGCATTTTAAAAAATGAAGATGAGGGATAGGAGAAAAGATAGGAAAAAATGGGGGAAAAATCATTCAAGTATATATACAGGATGGTTAAAATTATTATACTAATAATTTCCATCTGTTTCTTTGAAAATAGCAGTTAATGTTTCAAATCTTCATTTTGACTAACTGTATGCTGGTATCTACAATCTAAGCACATACATTGAGGACAGCAGTATGTAATACAAAAATCATGTTTGAATACCTCTCATCCTGGTTTTCTAAATGTTTACCATTTCTAATGTCTTATCCATTATTATTATATTCTTCTTGAAATAAATTTTCAAAAAATAAAAAAGAGAAGAAAAAAATAAGGTTTACCAAAAGCAAGACTCTATATTCAATAATTTGTGCAATCTTGCATAACAGTATCTGTTAATCTAAGCAAAGATTTGATGATAAAAGTAGGCCATATAGCAACCATTGTTAATTTGCTATTCTTGTTTTGAAAACCTGTAACATATATATCATTGTAAGTGGTCCTGTTTCTGTATTATTGTTTTTATTCCTCAAAATAATGTTAATTTAAAAAGAAAAGGGAGGAAGAAGCAAGTCCTGACCTCTCTTGTACTGTATGTATGTAAAGATGACTTCAAATCTCCTCCAGTTTTCTCTTCAAATGTTTAATATAAGTTAAAAGATACTGCTAGTTCACCTTTTGTCATGAAGTATACTTCATAATACAATTTTTTTATGAAGTATACTTACCATGAAATATATTTACTATCATGTAGTATACTTCAGCAGTATGCACAAAGTAAACATTTATACCTGAAGGTCTTCATTCCTGTAGTGTTGCTTCTCAGCTTGGTGTGAAAACTGTTTTCCAAAAATTCAACTTACAAATTCGGAAGACTTGGAACATGTAAAGGAATAGAAAACTGTCGTAAAGGTAAAAGGATACACAACACAAAGTAGCCAAGTGCTCAAACCGCACTTCAGCTCTCTGACATCCTGGAGGCCTACAGTGTGGGCAGAGGTGAAGCCCAGGTACTTGATAAGAACAGCAAGCACCCCTGCTTCCTGGCTCACTTTCTGGTTTCTTACATAATCCTCTGAAAGTCAGAAATGTGCCTGCGTGATTTCTGATCTGTGTTGATGAAGGGAGTGTGTCCAGATGAGAGAAGGTAGGAAATTAAAGACTGGGCAGAATGCTGGAGTACGGGACAAAGTTTTCAAAGGAAAAAGGACCAAGATAGGACAAACAAAGTTCCCAATATTGAGTTCTGGAATGAACATTACTTTGAGTCTGGCCATCCTTACTTCCCGATGATACAGACAGTCCTCACCTTATGGTGTGGTTGCACATTAAAAAGCATAGGCCAGAAACCCACTGAATACATCTAATCTACTGAGCATCATGCTTCACAGTGCAGCATGCTACAGAGTCTTGGAGATTTATCTGGTGATAAGGGGCTCTATAGGTGGGCCTTCCATGCTGGCCACACTCCCAGGGTGCACTGAGATGGCAATTAAAACTGGGCGTGATGACACTCACCTGTAATGCCTGCTCTTGGGAGGCTATAAACAAGGGGATCACTATGAATACAATCTAGTAGTGAGAATCTGAACACCCTCTAATGCTCCACAAAACACAAAAAAAGAAAGAAAAAGAAAATGAGTGCTACCCTAACACAATTTCTGAAAGGTCAACTAAAGTTTTAATGTTTAGTCACAAACACTGAATACTCTTCACATCAATAATAACCACTCAAGACTTCTCCAGTATGTAAGTGAGATGCATAGCTTCTTTGGAGTTAAAATATTGCTATGCTAGAATTTAAAAATGGAAGCAATCTTATCAGGAATTGAGCAAAAGGAAATAGAATACTAAAATCTTATAATCTGCAAAAAAAAAAAAAAAGTTAAAAAAATAAAATATTATTACCCACAAAGCTCCAAACAGCCTGAAGCAAATTTCATTTTCTCTGTATTTAGGATGGAGTCTACACTACATAAATCAGACTTGCAGTGATTCTCTTGTTTTCAGCCTCCTAAGTGCTGGGATTATAGGCGTGCACCACCAGGCAGTTTCAATTACCATCTCAGTGTGCCCCGGGGGGTGCCAGGGATGGAACCCCAGCCCTGCCCTATGCCTAAGCAGGCACTTTAGCCCACTGAGCTGTCAGGCCAGTACATAATTGTTCAAAAAATTTTGTCAAGAAGTCCCTCAAAGATGAAACCCTAAAAATAAAACATGGACAAATTAGGTTTTCCTAAAAGCATTACCTCTATGATTGACATAAAGGAAAGAAACTCCCAATCTTCTAGATATCTGATACAAGTTTATGTTCTCTACAATGAAAGAATGAATTTTAGGAACAATGTAGGTTAAGAGAAGAATATGTTTACTGGGGGAAAGAAAGCGTCTGTCTGAGAAACGTAAGGTGTGCCAATGGGTTGCCAGGCACCTGCCCTTTCTAGGGATTTTTATAGAGCAAATTCATGACCTGAGGCAGAACTAAGTTGGGAAACATGGATGTTTTGAAAGAGATGAAACAAAACTATGGTCAAATAATATTGCAAGTATAATTGTTCAGGTAAAATTGATTAAATTAGGATCAATTTGGGAAGTAAGTCATGTAGCAACCAGAAGAGAATACAGAGCAGGTGTTTCCCTCTAGGGGTTTGGGTCCGTGGCTTTTTCTGGCTTTCTCAAGGTGATAGAGACTTATTTAGAATATCAGTCCTTGATATTTGTCCTCAAGGATGTATTTGGGTGAATTTGTTTCATCTTTTATCTTGAGGTGTTTGTCTCCCACACAGCTGCAAGATATCACCTCTTCTGCATTGGCTCCTAGCCATGATTGCGTATTAATAGTTCTATCTAACTTAGTTGCCTACTCTAATTTCTTATTTTATTTTTATCTGTTTTTTTTTTTTTTTTTTTTTGCAGAACTTGGGCCCTTGCGCTTCCCAGGGAAGTGCTATTCTGCTGAGCCATCTCCCCGGTCCCTGTTGCCTACTCTATTAGGTAAAAACATTACATACAGTTCTTAAAATTTCTACACATATACATAACCTCAAAATCTCTACTCTATTTCCTTGATCAAATTTTCTTTCAATAAGTTGTTGGAGAAAGGTTTCTATAAAAATAAGAATTAATAATTTATCTTTGCAGAAATAAAATGATCCCATTATTTGCCATCTTCTGTGTTATTTTGTACATAAATCATCTGAAATTTATAAAAGAAGAAAAGATGAATTTGGATTTAAGAGGAGCATATTAGTTTAAGGTTCAAATCTGACCTGACTCCCTGAGCCCCAGTGTGCCTGCCACCAGAGGCATTACTCTCTGTAGAGAACTTAGCTCAGTACAGAAGTTGTCGTTGGCAAGCTCAGGATGTTGTGAAGTAGATAAGATAGGACAAGGAATTTTGTCTTGTGACATCTGCGCCCTTCTGGAGACACCTGCGAACTTACACCAGACATGTCTAGGACTCTACCACTGAAGTGCAAGACTACCAGAGAACTTTGACCACAAATGCTTATTAAAACATTCTTGCCTAATGTCCCCTGCCTTCCTTCCATCCATATAAAAAAGACAAACTCCCTTCTGTCAATGTAGAAGGTTTTATCAAACTTTCTGCCTGCCTGTTCCCAAGCATGGTAACTTCCATGCAGTAGTACCTTTACATTTGCCTGGTGGTCTCTGATGGTTCTTTCCCTCTCCTTGTATATTACCTGTATTGTGAGTTGTATAAATAAAACTCGTCTAGAGGAAGTAAAGGGAAATCTTTTAGGTTTTTGGACTGAAGCTGAAAAATGATTTTCACAGGATTTTTTTTTATGTCTGTGTCTTGCAATCTGATAACGAGTTGAAAACTAATGATATACAATTGATAATAGCAATTAACTATCATTCTCTTGCTTCATTATGAAATTTTATTTTAAACAAAAAACAACAACAACAACAACAAAAAAAAAAAAACCCTCTAGAAATCCTTCTAGACCAAGTGATAAACTCTGTTTTCAGCAATAAACTCTTTGCCTTGGCCACAGATCTTAATAACAGCAGTGTGGAGATATCAGGACATGGGACAATTCCCACCGATATTCACTGACATTTGTCCTATAGCAGAAACATACAAATCACGTTTCAACAGCTGTGGAACTTTTGGGTAATCATTACCCTCTAGATTTTAATTCATTTCTTAGAAAATGAAAGTACAATATAAATTATCAAGTGCTACAGGCTTCTTTTTGGTAATAAATCTTTTAAATCTTAGCACAGTGCTTCCATTTGGAGACAATTTCCAACTTTTTAAAAAAAGGGAAAATGGGCCATGAAATAGAAAAATTGAAATTTTTATGTCTTTTTCTCAAAGATAAAGCTACTATGGTCTAGGGCGATAACTCAGAGGTCTAAGCACCTGCCTGGCAAGCACAGGGATATGGCTTCAATCCCGATACCGCATGAGGTGCTGGCCCTGGAATCCTCAGGTCACCGTACCAGTCACAAAACTGGGTGTAGTGGTGCCAGTAGTTCCAGAACTGGGGAGGCTGAGCCAGGAGAATCACTATGAGTCTGAGCTCCATAGGGAGACCCTGTACCAAATAAATAAATAAATACATACATACATAAAATATTTTTTAATTTTTTTAAAAGGGATAGTTACTAAGCCTGACACCTACCTTCCCACTAATTGATAAGTGTTTTCAGCCAGAGCCCCACCTGCTATGGCAATGGGAGCCCCTTCTTGAGAGTAACAGAGTCCTACATCCTGCAGTTCCTGAGAAGCTGCCCAGGACAGCACAGCCCCACCAGGCCTAGACACCTCCTTCTGAACTCACACAGGGCCAAGAAGAAAATATACCTACATAACTGATTTAAATGAATTTAGTATGGTGTCTCTTTATTCCTTAAACTTAGCTAGAATGCTACTGAAAACAGAAAGACCAGAACAATTTATATATGAATTATGTTCCAGTACCGAATGTTAATCAAAGCAGAAGAAGAAAATGTTTTAAGACCAAAGCACAAAATCCCCTATGTCCTGATGTGATGATCAGAGAAGCACATGTTAAAGCTTAATTTTTGAAAGATACTCTTTTGCTTCTTTTTCTCACCATCTCAGACTTGGAGGCCCCTTTATTATACCGTTTAATTGCTCTGCTAATCACTTGCAATATCCTTCTATTTTACTACTAGGCAGCATGACAATAGGTTGCCTTCACTACAAAGACTATCTTCAAATTCCCACGGGCATTTTGTAAAGTTTCATTATGCTCAGGCATAATCCTATGAGAAGATTAGACCATGAAAAGCAGTTATTTTTTTCTTTTTTCTAATTGGCATAAAGCAGGCAGGGAGGGCTTGCAGTTGGTTTGAGGCTGGAAACCTGAAATCCTGCAGCTCCCATGGGGACAACAGGAACTTGGTCAGAGTCATCTGGATTTGACTCTGACTTGCTCTGGCTTATGCAAGGGTTTTCCTAAAAATGAGTCCCAGAGAAATTTCTTGTTATTTTTTAAATGCTCAGATTTAAATATGCTTGACTTTAGGAGTTTCCATCTCTCTCATGCCAGCCCTCCCTGGAGGCTTGCTGAGATGAGGACTGAGCATGGTGGTGCACACCTGTAATCCCAGCATTTGGAAGGATGAAAAACAGGAAGGATAACTACAAGTCTGATCTGTGTAGTGAGACCCTGTAGACTCTGTACTAAATACATAAATAAATAATTAAATAAATAATAAATAAATTAAGTACTTGACTTTGAAAATTTAGTCATATATGAATTGTTTTTACTATTATACTTTTTATTAGAAATATTTTTCTTGTAAGCCTAACACAGTCTCAATGATCTGAAAAGATCAAGAAAGAGTTATTTAACTGAATGGAATTCTTTGTGAAAATTAAAATTTGGGATCTGTTGATTAATGAAGGGAAAAATAGCAGTGTTGGCCCCGCCCCCGGGGTACACTGAGACCGCAGTTGAGACTAGGTGTGGTGGCGCTCACCTGTAATCCCAGCTCTTGGGAGGCTGTAAACAAGAGGATCACTATGAGTCCAGTCTAGTAGTGAGACTCTAAACACCCTGTAGACCCTTCCCTATGATGCAAAAGAAGGAAAACATATAGATTATTGGTGCATTTATAAACATAAAGTTTCCCAAGAAAGCATTTCATACATGAAAGATCTGCATATTCCAAAGGCCAGAAAAAAAGAGACCTTCATGTCCCAGGGGTAAGAAAAGTAGAGTGAGAAAGTTTAGCAAAATGCATCTGGTTCCTCTTCACCTTCCCATTTTTCTTCTGCACTGAGCCAGAACAAATATTTAAGAGAATAAACCTGGTCAGTTTTTAAATAAATCTGACCATTTTTATTCTCCTCTCAAATTTTATTAAGGTTTTATCATGTTTCTTAAATGTACAAAATACTAAATTCACCTAGAACTCTGATACATGCTTCGACGTTAACTCTCCTCACCTTACTACTTCAAATCCTCATCCCTGAGAACCTCATCCCTCCCTCTGCCTTTGTCTGGACTGGTCATGCCAAGTTTAAGATTGAACTTTGTCCCACACAATATGTCAGACATTGAGATACTATCTTGTTGCAAAGGGACTTTACTTGGAAAGAGTTACTGTAAAAATTAGGTAAGAGAAGGTCTTTATAGAGTAGGGTATATGACTGGTATCCTTATAATAGAAGAATATCTTTCTGCTTGTGCTGGCACATACTTATAATCTCAGCACTTTAGGAGGCTGGAGAATTGTAAATTCAAACAAAGTTTGGGCAACTTAGTGACACCCTGTTTAAAAATAATAAAAATAATACTAGAGAAAGAGAGAGAGACAGAGAGAGAGAGAGATAGAGATAGAGAGAGAGAGAGAGAGAGAGAGAGAGAGAGAGAGAGAAGAAAGAGAACAAGAAAGAAAGAGAGAGAGAGAGAGAGAGCAGCCTAGTTAACTTATTATGAAGGTTGTGGCTCTATCCCCAGTACTACCCAAAAAGGAGAAGGCAGGATATCTGAACACTGAAACATATAGGGAGAATCTATGTGAAGACAATAGTAAAGACTGCAGTGAAACTTCTACACACACACACACACACACACACACACACACACACACACACACACAATTTCCAGGAAATCACCAAAAGCTGAGGGGAACCATGGAGAAACTTCCCTGTAGGGTCAGAAGAAATTGACCCTGAACTCCATGGTCTTGAACTCCTAGCTTGCCAAACTGTGGGACAAAGCATTTCTGCTGTTTAAGAATCTTGTTAGAGTATTTGTACAGCATCTCTAGAAAATCAGTACATTGGGTTTCTCAAGACTTTGTAGGGACATTTTTCCCATGAAGCTCTTTTTATCTAATAAGGAAAATTTGCTTCTTTCTTCCAAGTAAAGCCACTCATGTCAATTTTAGCCTCATTTTCTCAAGAAAGAGACTGCTAAATGTCCTAGATCAAGCAAGAGTTTCTCTTTCTCTATCTGCCTGAATTCTACCACACTTTTCACTTTTTGAATGCTCAGTGCCCTGCTGAATTATTTCTGTACCTGCTTCCTGCTCCTCTTTTGCATTTGGCTATAAGCACAGGCCAGGGTTTTAGCTCATTGGTAGCCATATTTTCTGTGTCTATATGATGATAGGAAAATAATTTTTGCTCATGAAATATTTGCTAACAGGCTTCTGTGATTTCCCTTGGACTCTTCTGTCCAAAAATTATTTAAAAAATACCACATCCTTAGTAATCATTTCCACCAAATATATTCTACCTTCATGTATATATTCATATGCCTAAAGGCAACTTCATATTTGTATAATTTGTTGTTGTCATACCTAACATTTTATTCCATTCCATCCTGGATCTGTATAAGCAATAACAACTGTAGATACACTAGTCTCAAGGAATGTTTTTGATTTGGGTACTATATTACTGAAAAGAATTTCAATTATTTGGCAACCTCACATCACTTTAAGATCCTATCAGCACAGAAAGGCAATGAGGGAAGTCATGTGTGAGAGAGCACTAACAGGAATCAGCAAACACTTATTCAACCTGTGTCTCCTGACAGGGAAAGTGTTTGTGATGTACTCAAATGAGAAGTTTGAAGAGCATTACCTAAAATCTATAGAACAGTGATAGTTTCAAAACATCATACCTATCTGTACTTGTAAAGAGAAAAGGGAATTTGTGCTTCCTCTTGGGTAATTTCTCCCTCTCAGAACAATTCTTAGCTTGATTTTGTCCCCCAAACAATTTAACCAATCTGTGGAATTTGTTTAAAGAGATAGATTTAAGAATCTATCTTCTGTGAATCTTAGTGATAGTTTTCAGAGTGGAAACATTTTTATTTATCCTCAGGATCAATTTCTGATTAAATGGGAATTTGCCAGGTATGCCTGAACATGAAAGTTACAAATAACATATTCTTTAGTATTGTATCTTCAGACAAATTCTGTGCGAGACAGAACTAAGAGTTCTGAATTCTATCATATAATGATAAGTACAGCAAAGTCTACTGCTGGACACAGGAGGAGAAAAATAACCACGGTGATTCATTAAATAAATATTTTTGAGTGCTTTTCCTTATTCTCTCTTAACTATTTTGGCAGGTGCTACTAGCACAAAACTGAATAAAAAATAATATAAACAATAACAACTCACTTTTATTGCCTGCTCATTACATGCCAGGCACTCTTCTGAGGCTACCTCTTCCAAATGAAACGCAGTGAGGGCTTTCTCAGAACAAACGAAGAATCATGGCATAATTAGCTCTTGTGTATGCATATGTAATTTTAGCACAGCTCTGTAACAAAGATTATATCCAGTCAGGCTGTAGTTTATTAGTATGTTACGATACAAGGGAGACAAAGATACAAAAATTATATATAAGATTGAGTGAAAGGAGTTTTTCTTCTCCTCTCCCTACGTGTTCAGGATTTGGAATCGGTCAAGTTTGACAACTCGTCACCACTTCTGTCAATATGCCTGTCCCAAGCAACAGCCTAGTCAGTCTACTGCTGGTACCATCCCAGTCTGCATGAGAAAGGTGAGATTTCAATGGAGAAAGTAAAGGTAAAACGTTATTTGTCTGGAAAGAAGCCAGACTATGTACGCTCCTATGGAGTCATCAGATGAAGAAGATGAAGAATTTCGATTCATTAAGAAAGCTAAAGAACAAGAAGAGGAGTCTGAGGAACAGGAAGAAGATTCCTCTTGTGACTCCCGCCTGTGGCTTACAGAGTTGGATTAGCGAAGATGTAGAAGAGAGATTGGCTGGACATCAGAAAATAGTCGAACCTGAAGTGGTGGGAGAAAGTGACTCAGAAAAAGAAGGTGATGCTTGGTGCGTGGAACAAGAAGATAGCCATGAAGCAAAACAGGAAGAGATTGATGATGAGGAAATAGAGCAGTGCCATGGTTTGACATGTCAGTGAGCACAGGAAAGAAAAAAATGAAGAGATGGAAGTCATGGAGGTAGTGGATGACGGACGTTCCAGAGAAGAGTCAGAATCAGAGTCTGAGTATGAAGCATAGACAGACAGTAAAGAAGAGATGGAGCCTCGCCTTAAGCCAGTCTTCATCTACAAGAAGGACAGAGTAACTGTTCAGGAATGTGAAGCTAAAGCACTGAAGCAGAAGGAGCTGGAGCAGGAGCTGGCAAGAAGTGCAAGAAGAGGAGACCAAAAAAGTGGATGCTCTCAATACTGACGATGAAAAGGATGAGGAGAAGTATGAATCAGAAAAGGCTCGAGAGCTCAAGGAAATCAAGAAGGACAGAGAAGATGGAAAAGTGCTTGAAAAGGGGAAAGCAGAAACTGAATGCATGAGAAACTTTACTGCGGAGGAGAGGAGAGCTGAGATTCAGGCAAATGGCAAACTCATTACCAACAAAGCTGTTAAAGCCAAATACAAATTTTTACAAAAGTACATTCACCAGGGTGCTTTCTTCACCAGGGATGAGGATGAAGAAGTACACAAGAGAGATTTCAGTGCACCTACCCTGGAGGATCATTTCAACAAAACCATTCTTCCTAAAGTCATTCAGGTCAAGAACTTTGGACATTCTGGTTGTACCAAATACACCCATCTTGTTGACCAAGACACTACCTACTTTGACTCAGCGTGCAGCCAAGACAGTGTGCAAAATACAAAGTTCTTTAAACAAAAGGCAACAGGGGTATGTGATGTATTTGAATGCCCATCTTCCAAGAAGCAGAAAACTACATGAGATACAGTGACTTCTTCAAACTGTGGGACACAAGAGGGAGTTTCAGCATCCAGTTCTTGATTATATTTATTATGTGCATGGTCCCTTTCTGCAGCTGACTGGACTGCCTGGCATACTTGTGTACCTGAGTGGCTCTATTTTTGAAGGTGCTTTTTGAGATTTAGACTCATACTCTGAAATTGAATTAAAATAAAATAAAGCACTATCCTGAAAGGATTAGAGGTTTCCTAGTTAAAACCATTTTTGAGAATCCTAAATTTCTCTACAGTGGCTTTCCTATTTACTTGAGATTGTTAAGAGTTTCTATTTCCAGCTCAATAACTTGAGTCACAAATACAGTCGTATAAGTGCACAATGTGTTACTTCTAATTTGGATTAGAAGGCATATATCAGGAAATCTAAGCTATTTAAAACCTGCTTTGCATTTTTTTGTTAGAGTCAACTTTTCTAAGTAAACATATTTTTGATCCAATTATGTGTGTGTCAATTAATAAAAGAATTGCTCTCCCATCCAGCCCAAGCTCAGGCATGGCAAGTGTGGGGATGAGGTCCTGCTCTTCCCTGCACTGGCAGATCGAGTCCCGGACAGATCCTGAGTGAGGCTAGCTGCCACATTCTTGGGACCCTTTCCTCCCTGCTCTCTGGGGAAACCTCTACCACTCCCATCCACTCCAAGCCCAGGTGCAGCTAGTGTATGGGAGAGCTTCTGCACTCCCCTGTGCTCCCTGGTTCAGGGGCACAACAGAGGAGCATTCTCTGATGTTCCAGAAGGGCACAACAGGTTCACTTTCAAGGGTTGCAGCAGGAAGCAGCTTAACACAAGAGCTAGACCCAAGCAAAGAATAACTGGATAAACTCAAACTTAATAGATTTGTACCTGAATTTCAGTAGGTGCTAAGGTTATAATTGCACCAAAGCTCTACACAAAAGGTCAGAAGTCAGAGCTTTATGAGATGAGAAGGAGAAGGAGCAAATGTAATCTCAGGCCTCAAGCCCACAAAGAACAAGTGCAGAGGACACTAGCTCAGCTGAAATGTATGAATCAATAGCATCAGAAGTAAAGAAACAACAGCAGAAAGGTATAGAGAAACTTAGAGCAGAATTGATCTCTGGAAGAAAAAAGAAATTTCTGAATACACAGAGTCTGAAGTAAAGGATAAAAATGCAGAAAAATGAGGAAACCCAGTACCCACCCAGAAAATATGCAGAGGACCCTAGCTCAAGTGAAATTCATGAATTAATAGCAACAGAAGTAAATAAGCAACAGAAGAAAGGTATAGAGGAACATAAATCAAAATTAATTTCTAGAATAGAAAAAGAAATCTCTGCATTCACAGCATCTGAAGAATCAGACACAGAAATATATGGAGGAAACTCAACCTGAAAAAAACTCTGCAGTAAAAGAATTAATAGCTGCTTCTAAAGAACACAATGATAAAAAATAGAGGATATTAGAAAAATGATGGACTCTTTCCATGAGCAATACATGAAAGAAATAGATCACATGAAGCAGAGCCAAAGAGATACAGAGCAACTTAAAATCTCAACCACAAGCCTGCAAAACCATTTGAGTGAAAGTAAAGACAGAGTGTGAGATCTTGAAGACACTGGTGCAGCTAGTGAAAAGGTAGGAAAAGATCTCTTGGGATGGGGAGATGTCTCAGTGGAGTAAGTGCTTCCCTATTAAGTGTAAGGGCCTGAGTACAATCCCCAATTCCGAAAAAAAAAAAAAAAAAAAAACCTCTTAAAAACAACTAGGATGCAGGAAAAAAAATAATTCATCACCTGCAAGACAATGCAAAGATGAACAACGTGAGACTAATAGACATCAATGAGAAAGGAGTCAACACAAAAGATATAAAAAGAATAGGGGCAGAAGTAATGGAATAAAACATCCCAAATATAAGGAATCAATCTGACATTCAGGTAACCGAAGCATACAGAATGCCAAATACCTTCTACCCAATTAAAAACACACCAAGACATGTAATAGTCAAGATTCCCAAAATCCAGCCTAAGAATAACGTTCTGAAAGCCACTAGAGAAAGGAAACAGATGACATTCAAAGGAAAAGCCATCAGAATTATGGCCAACTTTACCTCACAAACCATGAAGGCAAGAAGAGCATGGAGCATAGTACTTCAAATCCTCTATGAAAACAAATTCCAGCGCAGACTACTATACCCTGCAAAATTCTCTTTCAAGTTTCATGGAGAAGTAAAATACTTACATGACAACAAAGCCAATACTTCACATACTACTGAAAGATATTCTATAGAGGGGCCAAAATGAACAGAACTCCACCAATGGGAACAGAAGAAACCCACCAAATAAAGCAGACAAGTAAACACAGCACAAAAAGGAGTAAATAACAGCGGGTAAATAACATGTCAATCGTAAGTTAATACATCTCAAATATAACCATCAATTTAGATGGACTCAATTCTCCAATTAAGAGAAGTAGACTTGCACAGGAGATTAAGAAAAAAGTACAACAATATGCTGTATAAAAGAAACAAACTTAGTGAATAAAGAAATTCATAGGCAGAAAGTCAAAGGATGGAAAACAATACTACACACCTCAGCAAATCAGAAAAAGCAGGAGTAGCAATCTTGTTCTCAGGCAGTCTAAACCTCAAACCAAGAATAACCAAGTGAAATAAAGAAGGCCGCTGTATACTCTTTAGGGGAAAAATTCAACAGGAAGAGGTAACCCTCATAAATATGAATGCACCAAACACGGGAGCACCCAACTATATGAAATAACTCTTAATGGACGTGAAAGTTCTAATATCCAATATGACAATCTTAATACAAAACCATAACACTTCCCTATCAGAAAAGATAGGCCAACCAGACAAAAAATTGGCAAAGAAGTAACAGAACTGAACAAGAGCTTGAAAAAAATTGACTTAGTGGACATATACAGAGTGTTCCATACAAACACAGCTGAATACACATTCTTTTTTCAATGCCACACGGGTCATTCTCTAAAATAGACCACATACTAGTCCATAGGTCATGCTTAAGTATATGCAAGACAACAGAAATTATCCAATGCATATTATCTGACCACAGTGCAATGAAACAGGAAATAAATGACAAAAGAAATGAGAAAACCTGCTGTATACATGGAAATTAAAAAGCACCCAAGTTGGCAATCAATGGGTTACAGATAAAATCAAACAAGAAATCCAACAGTATCTAGAATTCAATGAAAATTCAAGCGCAACATATCGGAATTTATGGGATGCGATGAAAGCAGTTCTCAGATGGAAATTTATAGCTATGAACTTACACATTAGGAAAACAGAAAAGGAACAAATAAACACCCCAATGCTAAACCAATAACTAGAAATGGAAGAGCAAACTAAACCCAGAGCCCAAAGATGGGAAGAAATCATAAAAATTAGAGCAGAAATGAACTGAATTGAGATGAAGAAAAGCATTCAAAGAATTAATGAATCAAGAAGCTCATTCTTTGAAAGATTAAATAAAATCAATAATCCCCTAGCTAACCTCATCAAAAAGAGGAAGGAAAAATTTCAAACAGAGGCAATAAGGAATGAAAAAGGTGTAATCACAACAGACACATTAGAAATTCAGAAGATTATCAACAGATACTTTGAGAATCTTTACTCTCATAGAATAGAAGAGACAGATGAAATACACAGATTCCTACAAAAGTACAAATTACTAAAAGTGAATCAACAAAAGATAACCACTCTCAATAGCCCTATAACAGCCAATGAAATATGAGATGTAATAAAAAAAAAAACTACTGACAAAGAAAAGTTCAGGCCCTGATGCATTCACAGCTGCATACAAGAAATTAAGAGAAGATTTATGGAAACAACCAAGATGTCCATCACATGAGGAATGGTTGAAAAAGATGTGGTATTTCTATATAATGGAGTATTACTTAGCTATTAAGAATGATAAGCTTGAAGCATTTATACTGAAGTGGATACCACTTGAACATATACTCATAAGTGAAATAAACCAGACACACATGTGTAAATATTGTATAGTCTCCCTAGTATAAGAAGGGAAAAGCAGAAATACACATGGAAATGTACAACAACAACTAAAAACAATTGAGTCAGATAAGGCAAAGTGAATGACATATACTGCAGTGTACTAATCTGCTTTTTTTCTGGATGGTTAACAACCTAAGCACACAGAACAAAACTGTAGAAATAGAAGAGCCACAAGGCCAGCCAACATTTTGGCCCTAGCCTTTCAAGGTCAGCAAAGACTCAGGTCATAGGAGAACCTGTACTGTGGAATCATGAAACTCAGGTGAGCTCCAAATTTTCTGAACAAGGAGATTATGGAGCCACAGATGAAAGAGATCACAGTTCTATAATGTGCCTGGGGAGAGTCACATGGAGAGAAAACTTTCTCTCAGGCTCTCACAGAGAGCAAACTGGTCAAGCATTGGCTGTGACTCATCCACATGGATGACACAGACAAAGGATCTACAGCATAATGTACAGGACTACAAGATAAACCCTGAGAGGACTTCACTAATCTCATAAGAAACAAAAAGTACATGTGTTGGTATATAGGTCTTGCTCTATATTGGTCTTAACCATCCAGCAGAAAAGTATAAAAATGAAGTACACACCGTGGGGCCATAATAATAAGTTGAGCTGTAAATGGCTATGGTCGACAACTTCTTCGGATAACTCACAATTGTTGTGGAATGCTGGACTGTGTTAGATTGTGTGGTTGGCACCTAAATTAGTTGAGTGACAATGGAGTGCCCATGTTTGACAGATGTAGACAAAGGAAAGGGTATAGAAAGGAAGAATCATGATGTGTATGTGTATGGACAGTACAGTTGGGATTGATAACGCTGTGCTTCTACACAATTCTATAAGAGGCAAGATTTGAACTAATGGTGATTGGACAGGATATTATGTTGGCTTCTAGTGCTATGGACAACCACTAGGAAAATAACAAGGTAGAAAGTATTAATTATTGAATCTTTGATGTAATTCAGATATAAAAAATAAGATACGCAAAGAGCTACACTCTTAATTTACTGATAAGAGACATACAGTATAATAATGTCTGTAAGTATAATATCATATATGCACCTTCTATGACACCAAAACATTATGAAAACAGTTTGCAATGCATTAATTTATCAAATCCATCTTGTCAAGGTATCTTAAAACTGTCTCATTGATATTTGTACTTCAACAAAACAAAAAAAAAAAGAGAAGATTTAATACCAATGCTCCTCAAAATCTTCAGTGACACTGACAAAGAAGCTATACTACCAAATCATTCCAAGGATGCAAGGACGGTGCAATATATGCAAATCTATAAATGTAATACACTATACTAATATATCCAAATCCAAAAACCACATGATCATCTCGACTGATGCAGAAAAGTCTTTTGACAAGGGCCAATACTCATTGATGATCAAACCATACAGAAAATTAGAATACGTGGCCTTTATCTCAATCTGATAAAACCCATCTAGGACAATCCAACAGCCAGTATAATTCTAAATGGAGAAAATCTGAAATCTTCCATTCTCAGATCAGGTACAAGACAAGGATGTCATATATCATCACTCCTATTCAATATTGTTCTGGAATCATTAACTAGAGCCACTAGACAAAGCAGAAAAATAGGAGGAATAAGAATAGGGTGTCTGGGAGATGGCTCAGTAGAATAAGCACTTCCCTAGCAAGTGCAAGGGTCTGAGTTCAATCCCTGGTTCTGGCAAAAATAATAAGAATAAGAATAACAGGTAAAGAAGTTAAAGTGTCATTATTGGCAGATGACACAATACTCTATTTGGAAGACCCAAAATATTCCAACAAGAAGATCCTAGAATTAATAAACAAGTTCAGTAGCATAGCAGGTTACAAAGTCAATACTTAAAAGTCAATAGTATTCCTCTACATAGATTAAATAAAGCATACTGATAGAGAAATTAGAGAAAAATACCCTTGACAGTAGCACTGTAAAAAAATGAAATACGTAGGAACTAATCTAATTAAAGAAATTAAAAATCTATTCAATGAAAATTACAGAACTCTGAAAAAAAAATGATTGAAGAGGATTTCAGAAAATAAAAAGATATTCCTTGCTTCTGAACAGGAAGAATAACATTGTAAAAATGACATACACCCAAAATTGTTATACAGATTCAATGCAATCCCTATCAAAATACCACCAACAAACCTCATTGATCTAACGAAATCATTCCTAAAACTCGTTTGGAACCAGAAAAGATCTAGAATAGCAAAGGTAATCTTGGGTGAAGAAAATAACAAAGAAGGCATTATAGTCCCTGAGTTTAAATTGTACTACAATGCTATACTACAGCGGTGATAAAATCAGCATGGTATTGGCAAAAAAATAGACTTGAGCATCAATGGGATAGACTGGAAGATGCAGATTTAACTACAAATACACTCAACCATCTTATCTTTGACAAAGGGGTCAAACATGTTTATTAGAAGAAAGATAGCCTCTACCAAATGTTGTTGGAAAAACTGACTCTCTACATGCTGAAAACAAAAACTAGACCTGGCTCTATGACCATGCACTATAGTAAAGTCAAAATGAATTAAACATCTGAACATTAAAACAGAAACTCTAAATCTACTAGAAGAAATATTAGGTAGAAATCTTGAACACATGGAGTAGGCAAACATTTCATGAACAAAAATCAAACTTCACAGGAAAGACTTGAATGAATTTGCAACTTATGCTTCCTCTTATTGAGAAGCTTCTGTACATCAAAAGAAAATTACAAACCGAGTGAAAAGACAACAAACAAATTGGGAAAATATCTTAATTAATAGTCACTCAGACAAAGTGAGTGACTATTCTTCTAGCTAGGATATATAAAGAATGTAAAATCATTGGGACTCCAAAATTTAAGAGCTCAATTCAAACATGGGAATTTGACATGAATACACACTTATTAGAAGAAAAAATATAAGAGGCAAATAAATACATGAAAGAATGCTTGACATCACTTGCCATCTAAGAAATGAAAATTGAAACAACATTGAGATATTATCTAACCCCCAAAAGAATTATTACCATAAAGAACTCAACCAACAACAAATGCTGGAGAGGCTGCAAGGGAAAAGGAACACATCACTGCTATTGGGAATGTAGGCTAGTACAACTGTTATGGAAATAAATTTGGAGACTCCTCAAAAAACTAGTTTTTTTGGAAATTCCATTCATTCCAGCTTTTCCCCTTCTGGGAATTTCCCAAAAAATACTGAAATCACCACATCAGAATGATATGTGTGCTGCATACAGCAGCACAATATGTAATATCCAAATCTTGGAAACAACCAAAATGCCCAACACCTGATGAATGGATGAGAAAGATATAGTATTTTTACACAATGGAGCATTAGTCAGCCCTAAAGAAAAAACAAGTTCAAACCCTTCGTAGCTAAGTGGATGAAATATATGGCTATACTTCTAAGTAAGGTAAACCAGACCCACATGCATAAATATTGTACTGTATCCAAAGAAGAAATAAAACCTGAAAGGTAAAGTAGACACAGTTAAATGGAAAGTAACTGACGTTAAGAATTAAGCAATAGCCGGGCGTGGTGGCGCATGCCTGTAATCCCAGCACTCGGGAGGCTGAGGCAGGAGGATTGTTGTGAGTTCGAGACCAGCCTGAGCTAC
>PVKA01017959.1:0-44752 GCA_004027165.1 Ctenomys sociabilis | reverse complement strand
AAGGGAAGGGAAGGGAAGGGAAGGGAAGGGAAGGGAAAGAAGAGAACCTGTTAAATAACTCTAGCAACACGAGGAAGAAATCAGATAACTCTAGAAGGTGGTTATCTGTGGGGCTAATTATACCTGTTTTGTCTTTGCTTCATTTTATTTCTTTTCTTTAAGAAATCACTGGATGGAAGGAACAACAAGAAGAAGGGCTTCCAACAGATGTGGTAACAACAGTCAGACATGACAACTGAACGTAGCAATGTGAGTGTTCTTTAGATCTTCATTTGGAAAAAAATTTATCTTTTAAAAAGATGTTTATTAAGAAATCAAGGAAACTGAGGCTATCAATTCAGTGTTAGATATATTAATGAATTGTTACTGCTTTATGTGTGGAAGAGCTGACTGGTTAGATGTCTCCTTTTTAGGGACACATATGTAAATACTTGGTGCAAAACACTATTAATGCCTAGAATTAGGTTTAAAGTACTTTATTCCACCATTCTGTCACCATTTACCTACACTTAAAATTAAAAAAAAAAAATTAAAGGAAATGTAAAAACAGCAGTGCCGTCCCCGGGGTGGGGAAGGTTGGTTTTTCTAATTCCTGGAAGTGAAAAGAGATGAGAAAAAAGAAGACAGGACTCGCTGTTTGTTTGTCCTCTGTATTTTTGGCAGTCATCTAGCAAGAGCTCTCGTGTAGGAAACTATGGGAGCCAAAGGCATTTCCTTCTGTGGCACTGAGACTTTGCCTTGAGAATAGCAGCTTCCTTGGAGACACAGCACACTGCAGACATGGTGGCTGCATGGCTTCTCGCATGGGGCTCTCATCCCTTGTGCCTTTTTTTCTCCCCAACCAGAACTACCTGTGAGAGGCTTCTCTGGTCTCCTACCTTCTCTGCTCCTGTTTCCTTCATATTCTTTGTATCATCTTAAATGTATTTTTTTAATCTTAAATGTATTTATTTCACTCCCTAGACTCAGATTTCCTTAGGGCTTGGATTTGGCCATTCTGTCTTCCCTTCCCAGTGCCTACAGCTTCCGGCAAGTTGTAGACTGTCAATCAGTACCTACCGGTGCATGTCCATTCCAGTTGTATCCTCTATAAATCTTGTTGATTCCCATAAAGCTCTCACTACCCCAATCTCCACTCTTAGTTCCCTTATTAAGACTTGGAAGATTATGTCTAGCACGAAGCTTGGATTTCTGAAATAATCATTAAGATGATTGCCAGCTTTGTTGATCGAAAGACATCGCAAAAATTCCCCTTATCCATGGCTTCCCTTCTTATTGTTTTTCTTACCCTCAGTCCACTGAAATCCAAGAACACTGTAACGAGCTCACTCTAGCTCTCAGGTCCTTGTGATGGGGCAAGGCTGAAACTGCAGAAAGCAAGCAGCACGTAGCAAGGAACTGCTGAAGGTGGAGATATTAGAAAGAATGAAAGGTTCCCAGATTGTTGGGAAGAGGGTCCACAAGGTGGAGATTGTAGATGTCTAAGTCCACTGGCCTTTTATACACTTTGGGGACCTCTGAATGTGACAGAAAGTAGGGATGCTGCGGTAACCAACCTCCTGGTGGCAGGTAAACCTTTGAAATACAGGAAGCAAGCTGCTTCATTTGCATTTCACTTCCTCCACAGCCTCTCCCACTTGTGTAGGGACTTGTTCTTTAGTGAGTTCGCTTAAATTAGTTACCTGGGCTCTCTGGTATGTTAACTCACTTGAGTGCTAATCTTTACAGTTTAGGTCAGGCCCACTTATTCAGGACTATGCCTTGTCAGCCTCATTTCTTCCCCTATCCCCTTGCTTCAATATTATGTGGAAAATTCCAGAAATAACCAATTCTTAAGTTTTAAAATTCATACCTTTGTGAAGAGAATAATGACATCTTCACTCCCGTTTCCTCCTATCCCACTGTCCAGCAAATTCGTGTTCTGTATACATGTACAGGACAAAACACAGTGTAGGTTCAAGCAAGGGATCCGTGGATAAGGAAGAAGACTGTTGTCCCAGTTGCTATTTCTTGTTGTTCAGACAAAGTACCCAACACCCACAACTTAAGGGAGGAGGATTTTATTTAGCTCACAGTTGGTAGAGGTTTCAGTTCACAATCCCTCCAATACCAGGTAGCATGCCAGGCAGGCATTGCAGGAGAGAAATAGTTGGTAGTTGGCAAGGCCAACTATAGGAAACCCTTCTGTCTTATCCAGATTACTTAGTAGCACTTACACTCTTCCTAGTGATATAGGGGAAGGAAGCTCGCATCCTGAAAGATACCTGGGATGAGTCTCTAATCTCTAAAGAATGACTTCTAGGAGCCATGAAGGTTACGAGCAGAATATATTTATTCAGGGAAAGAAAGCTTGTGTCTGAGAGAAGGACAGAAAGGGACCCAAGTGGGTTGTCAAGGAATCTGCCTTTTTAAAGGATTCTTATGGAGCAAAACCATGAGGTGAGGCCAGTCTAAGGTGGAAAACACAATAACTTGTGAGGTGGGCATGAGGTGGGACAAACTATGGTCAACCAATTACATTACAAGCACCATTGCTCAGGTAAGACTGATTAAATCTGGGCTCAAATGGGGAAGTGAGTCATATGGCAAGCAGGCATGAATACAGAATAGGGACTTTCCCTATAGGTGGTTGGATTAATGAGTCTTTCGGACTTTTTTAAAAGATGATAGAGACCTAATTATAATATCAGTCCCTACCCCACCCTCACCCCCCCAAAAAAAGAATATGAGTCTCTAATGTTTATCTCCAGGAAGGTAGGTATGCATTTGTTTGATCTTTCCTCTTGAGGTCTGGCCCACAGTAAGAGTGTCTGTCTCTCCCATAGTAATAAGGTATCTTGTCTTTCACATTGGCTCCTTCTGAGGGCACAGCCCTGTCTGGCTGCCTATAATATTTCTCGCTCCGCTGCCTACAACACTAGTGCCCTTGACGGTAGCATTGCACCACGAACGGAGGCCAGCATTGCATGTGCTAGGACCAGGCACCCCTGGAAAAACCCCTCCTCTGACTACCCAAGGCTCTTCAGGGACATCTAGGCAAAGCCATAGCAATCATACTTGGCTCTCAGAATTTCTAAGTCTCCTTATCCCCTATCCCAGGGGTTCCAACCAAGAGCATGTCTGGGAAAGTCCTAGTTAAGAAGAGATTTATGATCATCTGGTCTAAGAATCTAGATAATTAATGGGCTTATAATATTTCAGAAAGTATAGTAATTGTATGATTTGTATGAATGTCAGTTTCCTGATGAATTTGAAGTATATATATCTGTGAAGCTCTCACCACGTCTATGCTATAAATGTATGTATCACATCTAATGTTTTCTTCTCATCCTCTTTCTTACTGCTTATGTGTGTTAATAATACTCAACCTAAGTTCTACTTCTTAACAAAGTGTCAAGTGTACCAGACAGTATTATTAACTAAAGCACCACACTGTACCCCAGACCTCTGAGGCTTACTCATCTTGCATAACTAAAACTCTGAAACCTTTGATAAAACTCCCCTAGGTCTACCCACCCAACCCATAGTACCCACCATTCTCCTTTCTGTTTCTATTGCATTCCACTACTTTAGACTCCTCACATAATTGGCATCATATGGCAGCTGCCCTTTAGTGTCTTGGTGATGTTATTTACCACAGCGCCCCCTGGTTTCTCAAATGGCATCTTCTCCTTTCTTCGTGCTGAGTGCATCCCCCTGTGGGTAGAACTCACACTTCCTTCCATTTCCAGCCCAACTCTGACAGGCATAAGGTTGCCCTTCTTCGTATGTTGACTGTTGTAAATCATACTGTAATACGTAGGAGTCCAGGGGTCCTAATCTCCATTTCGTTGGGTAAATATTCATAAGTGAGATATATGGATTGTATGACTGTCTTGTTTTTAAATTTTTTAGGAGCCTCCATACTGTTTTCCATATATATCCTTATTTCTATGAGCTGTGTTCCATTGATCTAGTTGTCTTGTCTTATGCTTTGGCCTTAGCTACTACTGTACCTTTGCAGTAAGTTTTGAAATAACTGTGAGTTCTCCAAAGAGTCCTCCAGCTGGGTTCTTTTTCTAGGCTACTTTGGCTACTCTGGATCCTCTAAATTTCCATGGATAGTACAATCATAAATTAATTGTAAAACCTCACTTATTTTGTTCTTCTGAGATTTGTGTTTTTCTAGTTTTACATTTCTAGTTTTGTGAATTCATGATTTTCTTTTTGTCATATATTTTCTTCTATTTTTTATTTTTATTTTTATTTTTTGTATTTTAGGGAAGGGTCTACAGGATGTTCAAGGCCTCACTACTAGATCAGACTCATAGTGATTCTCCTGTTTACAGCCTCCCAGGAGCTGGGATTACAGGTCCATGCCATCACGCCCAGTCTGTTTTTTAAAATTTGTTTTGTATTTTCTTGGTCTCTTAAGATTTATAAAATACCTCCTATGGAGCTAACTTGTGTTTCACCTGTAACTTTGTGTGTATGCGGCAGTACCGGCAATCAAACTTGGATCTTTGCACTAAACTCAAGCCACTCAAGCCTCAGTCTTCTCTCTCTCTCTCAAATGTATTTACTACAGGGTCTACAGGGTCTCACTACACAGATCAGACTTGTGATCCTTCCTGTTTTTCAGCCTCCCAAATGTTGGGATTACAGACATGTGCCACCGCACCTAATCTCAATCCCGGTCTCAGTGCACCCCTGGGAGCAGGGCTGGCATGTCAGGCCAGGGATTAAAGCCCCGGCCTCTGCCTAAGCTGGCAGTTTAATCCACTGACCTATCTGGCCAGTTCCCTTTTCTCATTTTTTAAAAAATTTAGAAACAAGGTTTCACCAATTTGCTAAATTACCCAAACTGGGTTTGAGTTTTCAATCTTCCTGCCTCAGCCTACCAGCATGCTGGGATTACAGGTATGTACAACCACACCAAATGCAACTGCGGCCATCTAATCTTTCATTCTTCTGATTTAAAATGTTTTAAATTCCAGAAAGTTTAGTGTGGTTTGTGACTGAAGCTTTCTATTTTTTATTACTATTTTTAATAAAAATTTTATAAAAGAATTTGTGTAACTTAATTTGTGTTGTAAAAATGTAAAATTCAGTGACTTTTAGTAAATTCACAGTTATATAGTCATCTAATTCCAAGACGCCTAATTTCAAAATGTTTTCAATACCCCCCCAAAGAAAGTGCCTCTGTGTGCAGACATTTTGACAAACTTCATTCTTGACAATGTCTTTATTTACTTTCTCAAACTCTGACCTTGCTTTGAGCTATCGGTTTAGTCAAAACTCAAGTGTATTCAGGTCATTTGTTATGATTCACCTCCTCTCTAGAGAAATCTTAAAAACTTTTAGAGAAGTAGTCAGCTCTTCACACAGAACTGAGAGGGTTTTGATTTTCATCATTTCAAACTGAGGCCTTTGTCTTTTAAGATTCCCTAGCATGCTTAAAAAACTCACATAATTGCCTAGTTGAGCATGTAAGCTTTCTGAAGTGCTTGGAGCGGGGCTCCACGATTCTATTTCCTGATTCTGCGCTCTTCCTGTCTCATCAATTGCACTTCATATGTGGGGCTGAGATGTGGTACAGTGATACAGAACTTGCCTGACATGGGTGAGGCCCTGGATTTGATGCCCGGAGTAACTGGGTCCCTCTAACTCTCAGGACCTTGTTTGGGGGTAAAGAGGATAGAAGCTGACCAAACAGCAAGTGACAAGCAGTGGGGTGTGTATTACAAAGAACAAAAGAAAAGCTCCCTCTAGTTGGATAAGGCAAGTTCTGCAAAGCAGAAAGCATAGATGGTTAAGTCCATTGACATTTTGCACAATTTTTGGTAGGGACAACAGTGACAGACTGCAGACAGAGCGCCCCTGGTTTCAGGGAGGCCTATATCAGAGGGGGTTCATTTGCATTTCACTTCCTCCAAGGTCTCCCCTTTATTCAGGGACCTGTTTCTTTGTCTCTGGTATTCCATTAGGCCAGTCAGCTAGCAGCCAGTCAGTTAAACAAAGGTAATTATTTGAACCCTCTGGCATGCTAAGTTGCTTAAGACCCCAACTTTTAGTTTGGCTTTGTGCCCTATCTGCCTAGCTTCTGCTATATGCTGGCATCAGCAGGATCCCAAAAATAACTCTCACCAATAAATGACATTGCAGAATACTGTGAGAAAAAACACTCAAAGTAATACAAGAAAGTTTCAGCTCTGTGTCAACAAGGAATAAAGCTCTTGTCCACACCCATCTGAAAACACTGCTGAACTCAGCTGCAAAACGTTTACTGAGTTGGGTTTGATGACAGTTTGCCAAGAAGAAACAAAATAATGAGGCTGGAGCTGGCAAGAGTTCCACTCTGTTACTATTTTTCAGGACCATCAGAAGAGCTTCAGACTTCTTTCACCAGATCAATAGCAAAACCTCAAGTTTTAAAGTCAGGCAGATGTATGTTAGAATTCGGCTGTTTCTTTAAACAACAAATCACGACAGACCAGCAGTGTCTGAACCTCAGTTTCCTCACCTGTACTGCTTCCGGGCCTCACCGGTTGGACATGAAGGTTACATTTGGGAGCATGACACACGCTTCTTGGTGACTCTCCACTCTTATTCTTGCACGACTCCTGGTTCCCTGGAACGCTCATCTCCTTCAAGCCTCCCACAGACTGATCGCTGGCCTTCTGCGCACTGCGCGAGGCACTCGGGTCTCTCCTCTCCCCTGAGCCACAGCAGGCTCCGCTGCTGCTGCTTCAGTGAGGTCAGGTTCAGCATTGTCAGGCGCAGAAAGCGTCCTGCTACTGAGATCTCAAAACCCCTGTCCGATCTAAGCTTCCAGCCTGTCCTCAAGGTTGGACATTTGTGAAAGCAACGTGTAGAGATGTGTTTTGCCAATGCCAGAATTGAAAAGCACCACCCTCTGAGTTGTTAAAAGACCCACCCAGGCAACAACAATGGTTTTAGAGCGCTGGCTTTTGTAGCACTGGTAAGCTAAGTTTGACCTAAACTTATCCCTATACAAAGGTGATGGAGTTTGGTTCAAAGTAGCCTCTACACACAACGATTCCCTAGTTTGATTGGCAAATTAAATGTATACACACACACACACACACACACACGTAAACAATTTTAAACTAAGCACAAGCCCTTGTAACCAAGCAACTAATTATCAGCCAATCACAGCAGCCAAGCTTCAGCCAATCACAGGTTACCAACAGATCTAACCATGTCCAGTCAGGCAAACGCAGACTGCAGCCCGTTGCCACTTCCTGTCTAGAAACAGCTAGAAACATGATCTAGATGCTTGATAGGAAAACATGTCTGAACTAACAGCAGCTGCCAGGTTTAGAAGCTTTTTGTGTTCAGTGAAGAAATTTTAGATTTATACCAAAGGAAACCAGAATGTGACATCCCAAACTACGTCTTTGACAAATTGTTTTTGAGGTGAAGGCAATTAAGAAATAGCAGAGGGAAAAATTTCCCTGTCTTCCTCCTCCTTCTCTGCCCAGGATATAAATTTTCCTTTACTGGAGACAGGTCTAGCTGCTCATCAGAGCCAGTGCCTGAAGACTCTGCACACAGAACGAGCCCCAAGAGGGTCCCACATAGCTGCCAGCACACAGTCGTCTGCCCTTGAAACCTAGAATTGCTCTGGCTTGTGTAGGGAACCGCTGCTCTCAGTGTGATTCCATGTACTCCAGGGACAAGCAGCAGAAAGAATGGAGAAAAGACAGGCAAGAGGACAAGGGCTGAGTCAGGTGGTGGCCCATCTGCCTGGTTGGCGAAATGGCCCCCGGGCCCACAGTAAGGGCGTTCAGCTGTACTTTTGCAAAGTTATTAACACATGACATAAGATTGCCTAGTGAGTAATAGCTGACATAAACCAGCAGGATGCTTTTCTCAGGACTGAGGTAGCTTGACTTCGTCAGGCACTGAGGCCTCATCCTGCTCTCACACATGTGACAAAGTTCCAGGTTCAGCGGCTCCCAACAGGTTTGCCTTGTCATTTGTCTAAAAATGTATTACTCTTAATTGAAGATACTGTTAGAAAAACTGAGACCAGTTAACTTCCATACAGTTTGTTGAGCACAAAAAGTTTCTAAAACTGGCATTTCCAACTCATCTTAGTTCCGAGGCTTCTTCCTACCATGCATTTAGATCATGTTTCCAGCCAGAGACACAGGAAGTGGCAAAAAGCTCCATGGGCTGCAGTCTGCCTTTGCCTGATTGGACATGGTCAGATCAGTTGGTAACCTGTGATTGGCTGAGGCTTGGCTGCTGTGATTGGCTGATAATTAGTTGCTTGGTTACAAGGGCTTGTGCTTAGTTTAGAATTGTTCACACATCAAGCAAACTAGGGTACCATGTGTGTGCAGAGGCTACTTTGAATCAAACTCCATCACCTATGTATAGGGATAAGCTCAGGGCAAACTTAACTCAGCTTAACAATGCTGCATAAGCCACAGCTCTGAACCGTTGGTTTGAGTTACTTTTAATTGAATTTTCTTCCGCAGAACATATGAGGCCTTTATTAATAAGCATGTTCGTCTGTTTTGCTAACAATGAACTTAACCTGTTTGTTAAGTTTTGTTAGAGGTATCTGTATCAACTATGAACCCAACTACAGGAGTTACAGAAAAATTCTATTTCTTCCGACTATCACCTCAGCAGCTTTTCATCATTTTTCAGTCTCCTGTGTTATGCAAGGACAATTTGAATGCAATTTCCTAATTCCTTTCTGACCTGAATTTATTTTAAATGGTGTTTTTTTCCTATAGCTTTGAAATTATTTACATGTGTGCATTTCACATTAGACTATAGACAGATGTTTTAACTCATCTTTATAGTTAAGGCGATCAACAAATGTCAAATCAGGGGCCAGCGAGGTGGTTCAGTGCTCTAAAGAGCCTCTGAGGCAACTGCAGAGACCTTGGTTCTATTACCAGCACCCATGCAGTGCCAGCCCCACCCCCAGGGCAGGCTGAGCCAGCCACAAAACAGATGTCTAATGGCTTGATAAAGGAGAAGATTACATACATCTGGGTCAAAAATGGCAGTAATCATGGAAATGATGGCTGTGTTAGATAGAACGATGTCACCTACACTCAAAAGTCCCACATCCTAGTCTTTAAAATCTGTGAAGATTTTACCTTATGTGGCAATGGGAATTTTATTAAGTCTTTTTGTCGTTCTTGTTTTTTTTTTTTTGGCAAGGGGGATTTTCCAAGTATTGATTGAATTAGAATCTTAAAGACCAAAATGTATTTTGAAATAGGAGGAAAGTGTTCAAATGGGGAGAGGAACAATAGAGAGGAGGCGGAAGAGAAAAGTAAAAGAAAAAAAAAAGGAAAACATGGAATCAAAGCTTTTAAATGGAAAAGGGATGAGGGCTTGAAAGGAGGGGAGGGGAATGGGGGAAAAAAAACAAGTTGTGTCATATACAGGTAGAAAATCTCTAAGATAAATGTGATCATTATGTATGCCTAAAATGTACCAATAGGGCAGTGAGATAGCTCAGCAGACTAAAGCACCTGCTTAGGCAAGTTCAGGGACCATAGTTCAAGCCCCAAGACCACATGCCGTGTCAGTCCTGTCCTCAGGGCAGGCTGAGCTGGCCAGAATCCAGGCATAGTGGCTGGCACACACCTGTAATCCCAGTGCTGGAGGCTGAAAGCAGGAGGATTACAAGTCCAAGCTGTGTAGTCAAGCCCTGTAACAACCAAATACATTAAAATAAATAAATAAGTAAAATGAAATAAGATATACCAATAACAAACATTTTAAATTTTCTATTCTTATCTTGAAATTCTATACCATGTTTATTGTTTTCTATTGTTTTGTTTTTGTCTTTGTTCCTGATATTTGTTTTTGATTTTTCTCCATAAAATTAAAAAAATAATAAAAATAAAAAAGTAAATTAAGAGCTAGGGAGATAGCTCAGTAGAATAAGCGCTTGCTTAGCAAGTGCAAGGTCCTGAGTTCAATCCCCAGTACCATAAAAAAATAGTAAATTAGAACCTCAAATTGGGGACATTAGAGGACTCAGTAGGACCATTGTTACCACAGTTTAATCCTCAGACTCAGGAGAGAGAAACTCCTGTACCCTTGGAGCTGGTGGCATTAAGCAGCTAGGAAGCAGTTCCTCTGGTCAGGCAGAGTGGGGCTGACACTTAGTCTAGACCTCATCCTTTCTGAGAACATGGAATATGACTGAGTACTTAAAGACAATGAGTGCTTCCTTCACTGCATGAAGCTGAAAACTGTGTGGCATGATACATTAAAGAAACTTTATAACTGCAAAGGCCAAGTAGAAATCTTATTTTGGACATCACATAGTTAAGGTGCATTATGACTCTATCCACATGCACAGTGGAGAACTTTCTTTTCAGAGAAACTGTAAATATTTACAATGGTTTTCCCAGACAAGGTTTCAGAATGAGTTGAATAATTTTCAGTGGTTTGCATTTTTTATGGAGAAGTCTTTCTTTAACAATGATTTTCTATTCCCCTTGGATGCAGCAATGAAAAATTTGCTCCTAGGCTAGTGGTGGGGACATGGGTCTAAAGAAAGAAGTGAGCCTGTTAAGGGGTCAACAGCACCTTTGTGGATGCTTTGAGGGCATCGCGGTCATCCTGACTTCCTCTGTTTGGGGGCAGAGTCACCAGAGGGGACAAGGATCGCACCATGTCTGGACATGTCAGCAGGTGTGTGCCAGGTGAAGAGAGTGGGGAAGGCAGAGGGCATGGTGAGGGCAGCACCAAGCCTGCAAATGGAGAGATTGGCATCACCACCAGATGCCAGTCCAGCCATGACCTTGTCATGCGGCTAGCTGAGGTCATTTCACATTGCAAGCACAAAATGTAAGTGCAGGAGGGTCAGCTCATACCCCAGAAGCACCATAAGGGAAAGCGTGGGAGAGGCTTCCTATTTCATTCTGCAGTCAGAAGCCACTGGCTCTGCAGGCAGAAGTCGTTTCTATCCTAGAGCAAGTCTGGACACTCAACAACTGTGCATCTTGTACCCCTGCATTACACTTCTTTGTCCCCTACTATGTACTGAAGTACTAAAGACAGATAATTCTTCAGATCTTTGTAGCCTGACACAGTACCTATCATAAAGTATTTATGGGCACTTAATAAATACCTGTTGAACTCACTCATTCAAAAAATAGATAACAGACTGTAGCATGCCCCTTCTCTCTAGAAACTGTGCCAGGCATCAGGAAAGCATCAGGAAACCACATGTGAGCCCTTTTGGGGGGGACAGGACCACCAGGGATCAAACTCAGAACCTTGCACTTGCCAGGTAAGCACTTCTTCCACTGAGCTATCTCCCTAGCCCCAAATTATTTATTTATTTATTTATTTATTTATTTATTTATTTATTTATTTTTCTGGTAGTGGGTATTGACCTTCTACTGAGCTATCTCTCCAAGCAAGAGCCCCTTCTTTATGGAATTTCTGGACCAAGGCCAACGTGTACGTGCACCCAATACCACAAAACAAAGTACTGTTGTGATTCACAGTACAAAGGTTCAGCATGGTGCCAGGCTACATAATAAGGCATCTGCCCAGCCAGGATTTCCCAGAGAGATGCCCCTGCAGCAGTGACATTCTGAGCGGAAATCTGATGACAGAACAGTAGATAACCAAGTGAAGAGGGTGAAGAATCAGAGTAGTCGGGTAGGGCAGCACATGCAATGGTCCTGGGGCAGAACAGAAGTGCACAGAAGGAATGATGTTCTTTCCTAAAGCAGACAGGCTTTCAGAGAAAGTCAAGATCTTAGTCTTCATTCTCCTCCACTCCTGTGCCACTCTTTCCCAATACTGGCATCAATGCTAGGGTAAGCATCTTGGCTTATAGCACTGTCCCAAGTTTTAATCTTCATTAAAAGTCTGTTCACTCATAGTTCAGGAATTTTAAATTTTTACATTTATGTTGAAAGTAAATCAGTGGCCCAAGAATCAAAAGGTCTAATTATTCTGTACTTTTGGTTATTTGCTTAAGTTCTCTTGCTTTTCCTTCACTCATAAAATTAGAAGTTTAAACCGTAAGACTTCTATGGAAGCCTCTCTCAAGTCTTTATTAGGTCCTAGGCTTTTAAGTCTTTAAAAGGAGCTTCAGTATGGTGTAATAAAACTACAACAAATTATGCTAGCATTATATCCTTCACTACCAAAGATAGCTTTATGTTTGATCTGCAGTTTCCAAATATACAGTATCTGCTCTGAAGAGACACCCAAAATGCTCAGAAGCAGTTACTATTACAACTGAAGTACACTGTTTTTAACGCTCTGTTGAGTTTTACAAATTTTTTCAAAAGAAATTTGTAAAACAATACACAACAGTCTCAGCAAAAAAAAGATCCTGTCTGTTTTTCAAAGGAGAATAATGATTTATTACCCACAAACATAGGTGTGGGTGTTGCTATTGGTTACTATGATTAATTCAGACATGCCCTTAAACAGAAGGTTAAATATTTACTAAATATACATACCTCAGCTTAAAAGACCATTAAACTTGAGAACATAGGAGTCCTTTTACTCACTAAGTAATAAAAGTAGAAAAGTGTGCAGGACCACCTGGATGGCTCTCCTCTTGAAAGAGGAGCAATCATCTCCATTTTTATTGAACCTGACCCTGTTTCCATGTATTGATCTGTACAGAGCTGGCTAGGACTTTTCTTTAAGCCTTCAGTTGGCTTTAAGCAGTCATATCAGTCCAGCTGAGGTGCTGATGGCCGTCTTTGGAGACTGCAGGCAGTGTTCCCTCAGAGCCACCCCGACCCTGTTATACCCTTGTGTGAGCAGAGATGAACTGGGGTGAAGAGCTAGTGCTCCACACTGTCAGCTGCTTTGAGCCTCGAGATGCAGGCTATGACTTCCTGGGGCTTAAAAGATCACACATCAGAGCTGAAGCACCAACCACCAAACATTAGGTACGATCTCAGTTGTGTAACGCAGATTACTCTCTGCATAGCCTTTTATCTGCACGCTGCAGAAGCGATTTCAAGCCTCCTGCTAGCCCAGCTCACAGCACTGGCTATTTCCTACCACTCTGACAGTCACTCGTCCTCAGGCCACTCGTTTCTTCATGAATTAATAAAACCAGGGTGCTGTCCTGGGTCAAGGCCTTTATTCTAGATAACCATCATTACAGCTGGACTTGGGACGCCTTGGCTCCTCACAACTACAAATAGGACTTGGTGTCTTAATTCTCGCCATGGGTCGCACTGGGTGTGGTAGATTGGAATGCACGCGCTAGAATCCCAGTCACTTTTCCATGGGATTACAGATACAAGCTTCCTGGGCTGCAATGAGGGCCAGAACATGCTGTCTTTAGAGAAGTACTATCCATAAGGAACTAAAATGTACAGTCTAACAATTTTGTTTGTTTCAGGTTTCATTCTAAGGGGTATTGTCAGGAAGATTTAGGGAACAAAATATAGGAAGTGAATCCATCAACACGGTAAGCTCTGAGCAAAACTAAGCAAAGCAAAGAAAAAAGGAATCAAAAGGAGGAAAGAGCCTCTTTGTAGAATTCTTAACACACATTATACCTAGCTGGTCTGAGAACAAAAAAATTCACACAATCTGTATTTTTAGTATCTCTAAGCTGAAAATTTATGAATAACAATATCAAACAGCAAGTTGAGAAACCTAAATTAAGTATCAATAAATGGAAGGCTGGAGTCAAGTCCCCATGGTGATGAAGACTGAAGCCAAGAATAGAGGAGGTAGGTGCAAACAGTTTTACCTAAAAGATATAAAGGCAAGGAAGCAGAGCTTCCCCTACTCAGAAAGGGTTTCTGAGGAGGACATCCCAGACCCTTTGTCTAGGGTTTTTCAGGAAGCTTGGGGCTGTTGTGTAAGTGACATAACCTCTGTCCTGTAGAAGGCTACATGTTTTTTGGGTCCAATTGATGCTGTGTTCACTGGACTCCCTGGTCATGGTCTGGGAAGGTCCCAGGCAGCTAAAGGACACTGCCCAAGCTCTGTGACTCAACAGACTCCAGTCTCAGGCTTCGTGACTACATCTGGGGGCCACTATTCTTACTGCCTAGTAGAATCCTAAGTGTTGCCTCACTGGCTCTTGTTATACCACTGTGATCAACAGAAACAAACATACTGCCCAAGAAGAATGTATTTTTAAGCCAGACATCAAGGGATTTCTCCAGGATTTTCTAAAGCGCGTAACTCGACAGGCATGACCTCACTACGAGTTAGGCCACTAGAAGCAAAAGTCAGTAGGAATGATCTGCTGCCAAGCAGGACCCACAGTGCCTGCCAAAGGGACACCACCAGGTACAAAGCCTCAGATGTGCCTAATACATTAGTGGAAATAATAGAAGGCATTGAAAATGAAATGATGAAATAAAAGGTTGTCCAAAAAAGCCTAGCTTTGGAAAGAATGAACCAGCAAATATAAAATGAAAAAGTTCAGACTGGAAGTTAGAACCCCAGTTAGTGGGCTTGAATAGCAATCAGACACATTTTGAAAAGAATGTTATCTAAGGAGAGCCAGAAAATTGATGAGATGAAAATTGAAAAAGAGAAGTTGCCATTTGGAGCCAGGAAGTGAGAAAGTGTGAAATATATCCAATCCATGTTTCAGGACGAGCTAATAGAATGAGAGGGTTTCATTTATTTTGCTTCATTTTCTTCCCTGTGCTGAAGATCCAGCCTAGGGCCTCATGTGTACTAAGCACATACTCTGCCCCTGAGTTACAGCCACACACACCCCCAGTTTAATTAATTAATTAATTAATTAATTATGTGTAAATGGTTGGGAATTGATGGGAGATACATATTCTCAGATTCACTGAGTCCAAGGAAACTTACTAAGATAAATAAAAAATAAGTGTTATCTCTAGAAAAGGTATTGAAACAAAAACACCAAAAATAAAGCATTGTTAAGTGGCTAAAAAGGAAAAGACACCTCTGAAGGATCAACATCTCACTGAGAATTTCCTTAGTGTATTACCTCAGAAGGAAAATGATCCCATTTGCAAATTCTCAGATGAAAACAGAAAGGTAAATGAAGAAAATTACAAAACTATTGCTAAATCTAAGCAAACACTGAATACGTGAAATAATAAAACCAACATGTCTTTTTTTTTTACAAGTATAAAAAATAAAGCAGAATCGAAACACTGGATGAGAATAACATCGATGTTGAGAATGGGATAATCAGAGCTGAAACATTCTAAGATCCTCACAGTTAAAAGGAAAGTTTTTGGCGCATACCTGTAATCCCAGCAGGAGGGTTGTTGTGAGTTCGAGATCAGCCTGAGCTACCAAGTGAGCTTAAGGCCAGCCTGAACTTCATAGTGAGACCCTGTCTCGAAAAAAAAAGGAAAGTTTTGAATGAATTGATTTATCAAGTTAAATATCTAGATTAAGGTTTCTAAAATACATAAAAGTAGAATTACAATTTGTAAATTAGCAGAGGAGAAAGAATTGGCAAGGGACTTGAAATCAGTCCACTTTCTTAAGTCAAAAGAAAGATCAAAGTCTTGGGGGAGAAAGGTAAGATATAAGAAATGAAGGTTGGTAGAAAGGAGAAAAGGAAAATGAAAACTTTTAAATTCTACTCTTGGGGGCCGGGGAGATGGCTCAGTAGAATAAGCACTTGCCAGGCAAGCGCAAAGCCCTGAGTTCAATCCCTGGTTCCTCAAAAATAAAAAAAATAAAAAATAAAAATAAATTCTACTCTTAAGAAGAGTTCTGGGACAGTTATCCGAAGCTACCCATATCTACATTCACTAGATTAATTTATGCTTCCTTTCTTCCAAGTGCATCAAGATTCCTTAAGAATTACCTTAAATCTATAAATTGGCTTAATGGAGGATTTAAAGAGCAAAAACCCAATCTTCAAAATAAAGAACAAGTTGAGGTAATATAAAGAATGCTTGAATTCGCCTTAAAAAAACCAAAAAACAAAAAACTGGGTCATACCTTTCACTTATAAAATGGGTCACTATTCTAATAGCAGGTGAGCCAACCTGTTCTTTTTCCTGAAAGTCAAGACAAAGAGAGAGCTTCCTGTCACCTAACAAAGTCCGTTGATTTCCACTGCCTCGAGAAAAACATACATGTTCCCAGTTCCAGTAGATAGCACCTCTGTCTCTATTGAGGGCCCACACTCTACTTCTTTGACTGTGTACTTTTAAAATTCTGACTGATACCATCTGCTTACACCTCTTTAAGATATAAATGCATTGACCCTCCCCACACCTGCCCTAGGGAGAAAGTGGGGAAAGCTCACTGATATGGGGTAGAAGGTAATGTGATCAGTGGTCATGCAGTGTTATAGCACTCTAAATGGACTAAAACACTCTCATTTGCAAAGAAGAGAGCAAAATATTCTAAATTGTCTCCATCCTACCTATCCCATCCTTTAGGCAAGACAGAAAAGCAACTTCTAAATTTCTCACTGGGAAGTGGTGTTAGGGATCACTCGTTTCTGAGGGGAGCAGTTTGCTGGATCAAGAGTGGGGTTTCTAACCCAGTAGGAGGGTGTTTGCCTGCTCTGTGTGGAGCCTGGAGTTGAATTCCCTGCCCCACCCCCCAAAAGCAACAATGAGAAAGACAGACTGAAAATAAGTTACATTTTATTTGTTGTGGAAAGGAAATAGAAGGATGATAGCCATTAAATACACAGGAAAAGACAATTAAAACATGAAAAAAGCCAGAGATTATGAAGGAATTTCCTGCTTTTCTTAGTTTCAGCTCTCTTGATTACAACATTATATACAACAGCATAATTAGGCAATAATAACTGATGACTATGAGTGTGCATTTTCTTCCAGGCTCTTCTCTCTTAAAAAAGTTTCATTTTATTTTGAGACAGGATCTTGCTAAGTCACTAAATTTTTCAGACTGGGCTGAAATTATGGTCCTCCTGACTTAGCTTGCAAGAACACTGGCTTTCCAGGTCTGTCCCATCACATCTGGCTATGCTAGTGTGTTCTGAGGGCCATACACATATGAAATCCTGCAATTATTGTTGTGCATGACCATGCATGAAAGGCCAGAGATGCAGGTGGTTCAAAAATTTATCAGAAGTAGAATAAGGGCAGAGAAAAATGTATTAAAATGCTTGATGCAAGAGCCAGCAGGGCAGTCAGAAGACACTGTGCTCGGAGCTTGCGTGGGGGGCACTTTCTGTGGTGGGCGTTAGTGTTTGACTATTATTGGCCATTGAGGACTGTATTCTTGGTTGTAAAGGACAACCAAACACAAAGTTAGTTCCTGGAAAGGATTATGTTTTGACACTTGAAGTGTTGGTTGTCAGGCATACACTTGGGGCTCAAAGTGTGAGAAACATTCTCACTGTCCTACTATTTCTATTTTTTTTAAAAAAAGGTTTTATTATACTATTGTCCATAATCATTATTGAAACCTGCAAAATAGGGCTATTCATACATTTTCATAGAAGAGGATACAAAACATAAAGAAATCAGAGCACTAGGCATTGGTGAAATTAAGTTTATGTCCTTCATGACTATGTTCCCGAATCTGCCCACTCTTGGGTGTGGGGATTCTCGCTTGCAGTTACAACTCTTTTGTCCCCTACAAAAAGGGCCTCCCCTTGGAGGACATGAGGAACTTTCTAAGCTCCTGGGACAAAATTTGAAGCCAGGGTCTTAAAGGATAGAAAAGGTATCTTAAAATTTAGGGGAATGTTGTGGTTGAAGTTTTTCATTCAATGCAGCATTTCCCAAAGCCAAGAAAAACTTCAAGGCAAAAGTCTTGGCTTGAAGAGAAAATTTCTAATCTGCTGTTCATTGAAGGCCTTGCAGTCAAAAAGTTGAAGTCTTGTTTACCTGTGCATCTAAATGTGCTGGACACCCTTGCCTATGACATTGTTTTCCTTTAGTGTCCACGTCAGAGAAAATTGCTTCCTGAAAAGGCACATATGACCTAAAATCCAATTTTCTTCCAGCTTCCTTGGGAAATGATGGAAGGAGTCTGGGATTATTTCCAGGCAAGCTTCTGCATACTGCAGACCACCGTGCTTGTGGTTGGCTTCCTCAGCCAGACTTCCAGCTCTAGAAAGTAGCTTTTCCCCCCTGCAGATTGTCTCTTCTCATTTCGTAGTAATGACTAATTCCAGGAATCCTAACTTTAGGGAAACTGAATCATATAAGAGCAATATGAAACTCTGGTTAAGGTTAGACTTCAAGGTCAACTAGAAGGAAGTATGAATCTTGTGACAGTACTTATTACCTGCAGGATAGTTCAAATTGACTTTGCTTTGGGGAATTATAATAGTCACCTAGAAATATGGTGATGGAAATTAAATTCAGGAAAGTGTATGCCTGGAACATGCAGTCCAGTCTTTGAATTTAGCACTCACATCCTTGTAGCAGACTTCCAAAAAGAAACAAAACCTTAGTTCCAGAAGATTCTTTCTTATTTCAACATTCAAGAGTGCTAAAGACAGCAATATGAAGTTAAAATTGGTCAAGACAGTTTCACAGTTACACTGATTCACATCATATAGTTAAACTATCTGTAAACTAGTGTGAAGAAGATTGGAACTTGAAGTGTTACTAAGAATAGTTCATACTTCATCTAAAGTGCTACCTACATAAGTTACTTCAATTGCAATTTTTTCATAAGTTAATTAACTCAAAAGAACTCTTTAGGGGCCAGGGAGATAGCTTAGTGGAATAAGTGCTTGGCGCAAGGTCCTGAGTTTGATCCCTAGTACCACAAAAGAAAAAAAAAAGCAAAACACAAAAAACAGAAGAATTCTTTGATGAATTCAAAGAATGCAAAACTTTTTAGTTAATTAAGTTTGTTGGCACGTTTTAGGTATACATAATGATCACATTCATCATAGGGAATTTGTATCTGTTTGTGATACATCTTGATTTTTTTCATTCCCTTACCCTTCCTATAATCCTTCATTTCCTCTTTATTGACAAAAACTTTGTTTCCTTTTTACTTTTTTATTTTGTTGTTGTTTTGTTTTTTGTATTTTACAGAAGAGTCTACAGGGTGTTCAGGGTCTCACACCACATCAGACTCATAGTGATTTACCTGTTTATAGCCTCCAAGAACTGGGATTACAGGCAGGAGCCACCGTGCCCAGTCTGCATTAACATCTCAGCATGCGCTGGGGGCAGGGCCGGCTGGACAGGCTCAGGGATCCAACACTGGCCCCTGTGCCTGCTTGCAGCCACTTTAATCCACTAATTTGGCCAGCCCTCCTTTTTACTTCTTTTCTCATTTTTCTTTTCCCTTTCTTCCTTCAACCCCCCCCCCCCAAGTTTCTCTTCCCAGTTAAATATCTTCTTTCTATTTCACAATATCTACTATGTAGGGTCCTTATTTACTCTTTCCATCTCTCATACCAGAGAAACAATGTTACATGTATACATGGGTTTCCAGTTTATTCCACTTCAGAATATGACCTCAGGGTGCACTCATCTACCTAGAATGTCTGAAGTTCATCCCTCTTCATGGCTGAGAGATAGCTCATTGTATAAAAACAAACAAAAACACATCTTCTTTATCCACACATTGGTTGATAGTTACTTGGGTTTTTATCTATTACTTGGGATTTATCTATTACAAACTGTGCTTCCCAGCAGGGGTGTGTGTCTATTACTATAGTACGAAGCTTTTAATTCTTTCAGGAAGATACTGAGAAAGAGGATACCTAGATTAAATGGAACCTCTAGTTTAAGTTTTTTGAGGAATCTCTACATCAATGTCCACAGTGGTTGTGCCACTCTATGCTCCCACCAACAGTGAAGAAGAATTCCTTTTACCGTACATCCTCTCCAGCGTTCGCTATGGGCCAATTTCTTGATGAAAGCCATTCTTTCTTGAGTGAGATAAAATCCCAGCATTGTTTCAATTTACATCTTCAAATGACCAGTGATATTGAACATTTATTCACTTATTTATTTGCTGCTTTTACTTCACTATCTGAGAAGTGTCTATGTACTTCAAATACCCATTTTTGTATTGCATCTTTAAATTTGAGAGGTCTAATTTTTTTTTAAATTTCTTATATATTCTAGATAGTATTCCTCTGAGGAACAGCTGGCAAATGTTTTTCCTCCACAATGTGGATTATCTCTTCATTCTGTTGGTACTTTCTATTGCCAGGTTAAAGCTTTTTAATGAGACCCCCCATTGTTGATTCTGTGCTAGTTTCTTTCTTTTTTTTTTTGTGCTAGTTTCTTTTGATTAGGTTTTGTTCTTTGTCTATACCATTTTTGAATGGTGACTTTGTATCCAACTACGCTACTGAATTTAGTTATTAAATCTAGAAATCTTTTGGTGGAGTCTTTGGGCCTTCTATGTAGAGTTCAATGTTATCTTCACATAATGATAATTTAGTCTTTGCCTACACTAATATCTTTAAGAGTCCTACCTGTTCTATCTTCCAGCAGATTTTATGTTTCTGTCTTAATATTTAGATCTTTGATCAACTTTGATTTTTGGTTTAATGCATGATGAGAGATAAGGGTCTAGTTATAATCTTCGACATGGAAAAAGACCCAGTTTTTCTAACACCACTTATTAAAGGGTCTTTCTTCCAGTGAAGGTGTTTGCTTTCTAGTCAAAGGTGACTAAGTGTGTCTGGAATTGTTTATGCACCCGCTAAGCTGTTCCACTGATCCTTAGGTCTGGTACTTTTAGCCAGTATCATGCTGTTTCATTACTGTAGTTTTGTACTATCATTTTAAATCATTAATTGTGATGTACCTGCCTTGCCTTTGTTGCCCAGAACTGCAGTTGCTATTCTAGGTTTCTTCTGGTTCCAAATGAATTTTAGAATTGTTTCCTCTAATTCTGTGAGCTCTGCTTTTGGAATTTTGATCAGGATTGCATTGAATCTGTACAAAAATTTTGGTTTGTTTTTCTTTGTTTTTTGGTGTTTTTTATTTTTATTTTTTTATTTTTAGGATAGGGTGTGCAAGGTCTCACTGTATAAATCAGACTTGTAGTGATCCTTCTGTTTACAGCCTCCCAAGTGCTGAGATTACAGGCATGCACCACCATGCCCAGTCTCAGTCACTGTCTTATCATGCCCCAGGGGGCAAGGCCAGCACGGCAGGCCAGGGGATCGAACTCCCAGCCCCTTTGTCTGCCTAAGAAGGCCCTTTAATCCATGGAGCTATTTGGTCAGCCCTTGTACAATTTTGGAAGAATGGTTATTTTTTTCCTGCCCATGAACAAGAAATATTTTTCCATTTTTCTGATGTCCTTTTGATATCCTCTATCAGAGTACTATAGTTTTAAATGTAGAGGTCTTTTATTTCTTTTGTTACATTGGTTCCTAATATTTAAGCTACTGTGAAAAGTGTTGTTTCCCTAATTTCTCTCCCAGTGAACTTGTTATTTTTGTACAGGAAGGCTACTGATTTTTGAGTGTTGAGTTTATTTCCAACTACAATTCTGAATGAGGTTATTAAATCCAGAAGCATTTCGTTGGAGCTTTTAGAATCTTCTATGTTAGGTATCATGTCACCTGCAAATAATGATGATTTCTTCTTTTCCTAGCCTTATTAGTTTTGTTTCTTTTTCTTATCTCATTGCTATGGCTAATGTTTTCAGAAATATATTGAATAAGAGTAGTGACAGTGGACATCCTTGGCTTTTTCTTAATTATATGTTGAAAGTGTTTTGGTTTTGTCTGTTTAATGTAATGTTGAATGTTGTTTGCCATAGATGGTTTTATACAACTAAGATAAAGACTATTTCAATTTTCTGCAAGGTTTTTATTTTTATCATCAGCAGGAGTTTGGCTTTGTCAAGTACTTTTTCTGCATCTGTTGCAATGGTCATAGGATTTCTGTCCTCACCTCTGTTAATATGGTATATTACATGTATTGCTTTACATATCTTAAATCATCCCTGAATCTCTGGTGTGAATTCCACTTTGTTATGGTGTATAATCTTCTCGATGATTTGCTACATTCTGTTTTCCATTATCTTATTTGAGGTTTTTTCATCTACGTTCACTAGGTAAATTAGCCTATAGTTCTCTTTTGTAGTTGAATCCTCCCTCTGATTTTGGTATCAGAGTAATTATTATAGTCAGGGCTTACACAGGAATAGATTTAATACTAGACATTTAATTTATAGGATTATTTTATAATATTCACCCAAAGAGTCAAATGCAAAAGAGTGAGAAAGAGCTATCCACATATTGGAGGCACCCCTAGCCCCCGCCCCCACAAATGCAGCTGAAGGACTGGCTCCGAGAGCAATGTCCTTCACAGGTCCGCTGAATACCTAGGGCCCGTAGCGATGTGCTCCATAAGCCCAGCTGGAGGCCTGGATCCCATAGCAAAGTCTTATGCAAGTCTACATCAAATATCTGTACTGGGAAGGCTCAAAGGTCAGCAAAACTAGAAAGCCAGGAAGCAGGATGTGAGCAGGATGAAGGATCTATGCTAGGAGGCTGAGAGATCTGTGCTGGGGCAACGAAGCAGCACTTAAGGTAAGGACCAGAGCTCTCCAGAAGAGAACCGCAGCTGTCCTCAGTGACAGCAAGGACCCAAGCTCCTCCTGTGATGAGAACAGCTGTATTCTCATTGTAGGCTTCTCTGTGAGAATCAGCAACACACTCTCTTCCCATCCAAGTTTTTTACACTGTTGGCAGCAGTTCTCAAGTAAGCCATCCATAGCCAGCACCAAGCTGGTTCAGGTCCTGTGGGTGTTGCAAACTGACCATTACAAATCCACCAAAGAATTCTTGCTTACAGGAATCAATTTGGGAATATTGCTTCCTTTCAGTTTCATTAAGAGAGGTAACAGAATTACATCTTCTCTAATTGCTTGTAGAATTCAGCAGTGAAGCCATTAAGGCGTGGCTTTTCTTTGTTAGTAGAATTTGTATTGCATCTTCAATTTATTGACTGACAATGGTTTATTTAGAATTTTTATATGTTCAAAAGCTTGGTTCAGTTCTAATATTTCATTGTTGATTTTTCTTGTCTAGTTGATCTACTTGCAGTGGGGTATGGAGGTCCCCCATTGCAGTTGCACTAGTGCTAATTTGATTTTTCATGTCTGATAATATTTGCTTTATATAGTTGGGTATTTGTTTTATATAGTTTGGGAATATATAGGCACTGGTATTTGATTATCTATCTATCTATCTATCTATCTATCTATCTATCTGTCTATTATTGTCTCTTTCTCTTAAATTGTTTCTTTTTCAAGGATGTAAATGACTCTTTTTGTCTCTGTTAATCAGTGTTGACTTGAAATACACTTTGTAAATAGAAAAGCTACACTTTGTAAATAGAAAAGTTCATGTCACTTGGAATACTGTTTTCCATCCTTTGACTTTTAGTCTATGAATTTCTTTGTGAATTAAATTTATTTCTTGTATGAGGAATATTGTGGGCTCTTTTTTTTATTTTAGGGAAGAGTCTACAGGGTGTTGAGGGTCTCACTACCTGACTGGACTCATAGTGATCCTCTTACTTACAGCCTCCCAACTGCTGGGATTACAGGTGCATGCCACCACGCCTAGTCTCAATCACCATCTCAGCACAGCCCAGCGGCAGGGCTGGTGCAGCAGGCCCAGGGATCTGCTGAGCTATTTGGCCAGCTCGGCTCTTCCCTATTGATCCATTTCACCAGTCTGTTTCTTTTGATATATACATATATATATATATATATATATATATATATTTTTTTTTTTTTTTTCAGTACTGGAGATTGAACTCAGGATGTTGTGCTTGTCAGTCAAGCAGTTATTCTACTGAGCTATCTCCTCATCCCAGTAATTTTTATTTCTTTTCAGCACCAGGGATTGAACTCAGGACCTTTCACTTGCCATTTAAGCACCTATCCTAGTTAGCTATCTCCCCCACCTCACAATATGCACTTCTTTTTAAACTGGTATGTACTGACTTATCCTTGTCATGTGATTTTCCTGGTGTTGGCTCCCTTTTTCCCCCTCTGTTCAATGGCTTTCCTTGCCTGGTGAATTCCTTCCATTGGGGTTTATGGAGTTGCAATCCTTGTTATCTCTCAATAATATCCTTCATAATATTTTGAAGTCCTGGTATTTTGTTCATGAATTTATTTTAGTGTCGTTTGCTGTCTCAGTTACTTTTTACTTGATGCTGGGACAAAATATCCAACACCCAAAATTAAGGAAGGAAAGGTTTATTTAGCTCCCAGTATGGCGGTTTCAGCCTACACTCGGGGAGCTCCCAGGCAGAGTGGCACATGGCAGAGAGCAGCAGTTCATGGCAGCAGAAAACGAGGAAGAGCAAAGGGAAGGGCAGCAGCAACAGCTTCTAGCCAGCCTCCTTCCCCTCCTTATATTACCAGCCAGCTACCCTGGGGCTGCAGGTGTAGAACGCACATAATGTCTACGTCCTCTGTTGCATAGGATGAGGGTGTTTACAAACTAAGAATCCTGGTTCTCTACTTAATTAAACTTCTCAAGGTGACACAATTTGTATCAACCACTACATTTTCCATGGAGGTGTCTTCTTTCTCCATCATTGTTGAAAGACAGTTTTTTAGGGCCATCATTCCAGATAAGAGGTTGTTTACTTTTAGAGCTTGAAATACTTCAGTCCAAGCTCTCTTTGACTTGAGGTTTTGTGTTGAGAAGTCTGCGACAATTCTGATGGACTTTCCTTTATAGATTATTTGTTTGTTCCAATAGCTTTTAATATTTATTCTCATGATTTATTTCTGGAATCTTGCTATTATTTGCCTGTTCTAGATTTTTTTGATCATGGATAATTGGAGCCTCTATATGCCTCACTTGTCTGTATATCAAATTCATTTTCTCTGCTTAGGAATGTATTCTGCCATGACTTCTATGAACAGTTTTATTTTAAAGTCATTGCCACTATCTCCTGCCCCTTCATTTGCTCAAATCAATAGTGTGTTATTTTTCTTTGCATTATCTAGCAGCAGCTGGTCCCTTGGCAGCAGCTGGTCCCTTGATTTTTTTTTAAGTTTGAGTTTTTAATACCAATCTACAGTGAAGCATACTACTAAAAACATAATTATATGCATATGAAAATGACCATGACTGAAGCATGGGTGCATGATACTCATCAGTGTATTAATCTGCTTATGAGTTTATAGCTAAATGCAATGTTGGGACCTGGTGTAGGAGCTGTGGCCCTGAGGACATGGCCGGGAAGTCTGTCTTCCCTCTTCCTTCTTTAATCACCCTCTGTTTCTTGCAACAATGCCTTGAGCTTCTTCTTCTCTGAAAACTGCACCACTGTGAGCCAACAGTAAGCCTTCCCTCCAAAGAGTTGTGGGTGTCAGGTGTTGTGTCTCAGTGATGAGATGGTACATTTAGAGAAGCAAAGCAAATGGCAATGACTCTGGGCCTCTGTGGGCAGCTGTGTGGGGAAGCAAATAAGTAGCAGAGAAAGTCTCCTTAGCAAGGCCATCAATACAGGCCCCCCTGGTACCTTCTCCCCATTACCAAGCTTCAGAGTGATCACCAGTACTTTATACCTTTGCTCTCCTTGGTCAGGAGATGGGCAGGATACTGTCGTCTTTCTAAATCTGTCTTGAGTTAGGTAAATAGACAGCAGATAACCTTCTGGTATCTGCTGTTTTTCTCTTGCCTTTCCATGTTCAGGGGAGGCATAGTCTGGTTTCCTAACATATCTTTATAATCCAGTGTTCCTCATTCTAATGGGGTAGGAGGAAAAACTTTGCTCTACCATTTTAGGCTTAGTATCTGGGAAGGCTGCAAATGACCAGGTTTTTAAAAGATAGATTAGCAGGAGAAAAATAGTTAACCCTATATATAATGTGCATTTGCTGCTACTATAACAGAATATGGACTAAATTGTAAATAATAAATGTTTATTTGGTCCGCCATTGTGGAGGCATGGAAGTCAAAAAACACAGTACTGACATGTGCCAGATGAAGCAGCATGGTGGAAGGGGCCAGTGTTCCCCAGAATTTATCAGTAACCCCCTCCAGCAACACCTGACCCACTCCCAAGATAGCGGCATCAGTTCATCATGAAGTCAGAGCTCCCCCACTCCTTGCCTGCCATAGATCTAAATACCTTTTAACAATTCCACCTCTCAATACTGTCAAAGCAAAAACTGAATTTCTATACAAATTCAAATTTTGGATGGAACCTTTCAGACCATGACAGAAAACTTCACAAAAAATTGTGACTCCAAGGGGCCGCTAGGTTTTGCTCTTCTGTACCACCTTGATGGGGCACTGATCAGTTAATTTAAACCTTTTAAATGTATCACACTCACCACTACTTAGGAACATTTGTGTGTGTGTGTGTGTGTGTGTGTGTGTATGTGTGATTTTATTTCACATTTTCCAACAGCTATGTTTTAACACCATTCACTAGATACTTCAGCTTTCTCTGTCTTGAAGTTTACACATTTTCTGCTACCCAAGAAGCATTATTTACGGAGTTGCATATTTGTTTATTATTATTATTTTCAGTTTTTCCCTGCAAATTTCCTTATGACAAAGGCTCTTTACATGACCACATTTATTCTGTAAGCTGGCTCAACCAACTTCAGTTTGTAAAACTTATGTGACCTCTATCTTGTGATATCTTGTCCTCTCTTTTGTGAACTCCCACCCATGCGTAACCACAAAATGTGACTGTTCGTGCAAATAAGAAAGTGTTTCTTAGCATTCTGAGAGAAGGTAAAGAAATGTTCCTCAACATTCCACAAAATGAGTTAAGCTGTCTTTCCTACTACAGGAACAAACACAACACCTGGCAATGGGTGAAACTGTCATCAGATGTCCTTCTGAATACTGGAACAAAAACAATGCCTAATCCAAATAAGGACATATTCGTGGAGGGTTTGCAATATGTGACCTTGTCTACAAGAACAAAGAGTTAACCCTCAGTCACGACTAACTCAAAATAAGCTTTGTAAAATCGCCCCCCCTCTTCTCTTGTGTTGTTTTCCCTTTAAAAAGTGTGCCTCACTTAGGATCAGTGTGCATTCTCATCAGTTCTCTGAGGAGAGTGTTGCCACTGAGCTCTGCTAATAAAGCGCTCCAAAATGTGCCTTTCATTTTGGTGTCTACTGGTTTTGTGACCTGCCACTTTTGGCACCCTGTCCGGGATTCCTTTAATGGGACTCCCTAGGCTCTGAACCAACTCCTAAACCCCTATCTCTCAGAACCATTGGCTGCCCCTCCTAGAGAATTGGTACCCCAGACCAGTCCATTTGCAGCGGTGCCACAGATAATTTGATTTGGATTTTGGATTGGGTGCACTCTTTGTTTTTGGTTTTCCCTGTGAGGTGTCACACATGGCCTCCTTGGAAATTTCCCGCCAAGACATTGCCAGAGACTTGGCATTTGGATTTGGATTTGTGCCAGGAGTTTCCTGGATATCAAATTTGTGTTCATTGCTCTTGTCTTGGTCTGTCTTTGTCTCAAGTCTACTGTGTATTTTGCCAAAATGAGTCAGTCTGCTTCCACTTCTCTGTCACCACTGCAACTTGTTCTTAAACACTTTAAAGATTTCAGGGCCTCGGGACCCAGCACAGCCTGCCCTGAGTGAGAACTTCCAGGCCTACTTCATGAGAGATACCTTTCCCAGTGTTTTCTGGTCCTGCCCCCACTGCTCCAGACCCAGCACAACCCGACTGGTGAGTGAGAACATCCACTACCCTTTAAGAAGCCCTGTAGACCCACCAAAGCCCAAGCCCAGTGAGTGTGTGGAGAGCTTCTGTGCTCTCCTGAGCCCCCATACCCCTCCAAACCCAGACCAGGCCTGGCATACTGGCCTGGGGTGAAACTCTGCAGCTGAAGTCCCTGCAGTGAGACAAGGGTCAAAACCATGCAGCTAATCCAGGAGCAGATTGTCTTGACAAAGGGGCACAACAGGCTCACCTCCAGGGACAGCAACAGGAAGAAGCTGAACACAGCAGCCAGACCCAAACCAGGCACAACTACATGAATAGTCGTAAAGAAAGTTATAGAGGAACTCAGAGAATAATTTATTTGCAGAATAAAAGAAGAAATATCTGAATTCATAGCATCTGAAGTAAAGAATCAAACAGAGAAACATACGCGGGAAACCCAATGCCCACCCAGATCAAGGGCTGAAGACAATAACTCAGCTTAATTGTATGAATTAATGGAGTCGGAAGTAAATAAGCAACAGCAGAAAGGTATAGAGGAATTCAGAGCAGAATTTCTTTCTGAAATAAAAAAAGAAATCCCTGAATTCATAGCATCCAAAATAAAGACTCGAATGCAGAAACATATGGAGGAAACTCAATCTGAAAAAAAATCTCTGCAATAAAGAATTAATAAAAGCTTCTAAAGAAGACATTAATAAAAAAAAGAGATTAGAAAATTCATGGATTCCTTGAATGAGCAATAAAGAAAAAAAAAGATAGTATGAAGCAGAGTCAAAGAGATAGAGGAAGTTAAAATCTCAAACACAAGCATACAAAACCGTTGGAGTAAAGTGAAGGCAGAGTTTCAGATCTTGAACACGCTCAAGCAGTCAGTGAAAAGGTAAGAAAAGATCTCTTAAAAACAACTAGGATGCAGGAAAAAATAATTCATCACATGCAAGACGATGCAAAGATGAACAATGTGAGACTAATAGGCATTAGTGAGAAAGAAGGAGTCAATACAAATGATATAAAAAGAATATGGGCAGAAGTAATACCAGAAAACTTCCCAAATATGAGGAAACATTCAGGTAACCAAAGCATTCAGAATACCAAATAACTTCAACCAAACTAAAAACACAGAGTCATATAGTCAAGATCCCAGAAATCCAGCACAAGGATTTCTAAAAGTCGCTAGAGAAAAGCAGATCACATTCAAAGGAAAACCCATCAGAATAATGGCTGATTTCTCTGCACAAACCATGAAGGCAAGAAGAGCATGGAGCAGAGTACTTCAAGTCCTCAATGAAAACAAATTTCAGCCCATATTACTATACCCTGAAAATTCTCTTTTAAGTTTGATGGAGAGGTGAAATACTTCCATGACAAAGAACAACTAAAGAATTCCATGATCACAAAGCCAACCCTACACTGACTACTGAAAGATGTTCTACAGAGGAACCAAAATGATCAGAACTCAACCAACATGAACAGAAGGAACCCACATAATAGAGCAAACAATTAAACACAGGTGAAAAAAGGAGTAAATAACAGCAGGTAAATAACATGTCAATCATAAGTCAACACATCTCAATTATAACCATTAATGTAAATTGACTCAATTCACCAATTAAGAGAACTAGGCTGGCACAATGTATTAGGAAATAGAATCCAACAATATAGCTGTATACAAGTAACAAACTTAACTCATAAAGAAATTCATAGGTTAAAAGGGAAAGGATGGAAAACAATACTCCATGGCCCAGCACCTCAGAAAAAAGCAGGGGTAACAATCTTGTTCTCAGGCAGTCTCAACTTCAAACCAAGAATGATCAAATGGAACAAAGAAGGCCTCTATATACTGGTTAAGGGAATAATTCAGCAGGAAGAGGTAACACTCATAAATATCTATGCACCAAACATGGGAGGACCCAACTATATAAGACAAATCTTAATGGACATGAAAAATCTAATATCCAAGACTACAATGTTAACAGGAGACCCCTTGTCTCAAAAAGATAGGTCGACCAGACAAAAAATTAGCAAAGAAGTAGCAGAACTGAACAAGAGCTTGGTACAAATGGACCTGGTGGACATATACAGAGTGTTCCACCCAACCACAGCTGAATACACATTTTTTTCAGCTGCACACGGGTCATTTTCCAAAATAGACCACATACTAGTCCAGAGGTCATGCCTAAGTATATGCAAGAAAACAGAAATTATCCCATGCATATTATCTGACCACAGTGCAACAAAACTGAAAATAAATGACAAAAGAAACCAGAAAAAACTGCTAAATTCATGGAAAATAAACAATACCCAACTCAGCAATCAATGGGTTAGATGAAATTAAATAAGAAATTCAACAGTATCTACAATTCAATGAAAATTCAACCACAACTTAGTGGAATTTATGGGATGCAATTTTGAAAGCAGTTCTCTAAGGGAAATTCATAGCTATGAACTCACACATTAGGAAAATAGAATGGGAACAAATAAACACACTAATGTGGCACCTTCAACATCTAGAAAAGGAAGAGCAAACAAAACTCACGGCCCAAAGATGGGAAGAAATCATAAAGATTAGAACAGTTTTTGAGATGAAGAAAACAGTTCAAAAAATCAATGAATCAAAAAGATGGTCCTTTGAAAGACTAAATAAAATTGATAAGCCACTGGTTAACCTCATCCAAAAGAGGAAAGAAAAAATTCAAATACAAAGAATGATAAGTTTGAAGCATTTATACTGAAGTGGATGCCACTTGAATATATACTCATAAGTGAAATAACCCAGACACACATTTGTAAATATCATATAGTCTCCCTAGTATAAGAAGCGAAAAGCAGAAATACAAATAGGAACGTACAAAAACTACTAAAATCAATTGAGTCAGATAAGGCAAAGTGAATGGCACATGCTGCAGGATACTAATCAGCTTTTCTTCTGGATGGTTACCAACCTAAGTTCACAGATCAAAATTGGAGAAACAAAAGAGCCACAAGGCCAGCCAACATTTTGGTCCTAGCCTTTCAAGGTCAGCAAAGACTCAGGACATAGGAGAACCTGTACTAACAACATCATGAAACTCAATTGAGCTCCAAATTTTCTGAACAAGGAGATTATGGAGCCATAGAAGAAAGAGATCAAAGTTCTATAGTATGCCTGGGGAGAATCACATGGAGAGAAAATTTTCTCTCAGGCTCTCATGGAGAGCAAACTGGTCAAGCATTGGCCGTGACTCATCCACATGGATGACACAGACAAAGGTTCTACAGAATAAGGTACAGGACTACAAGATAAACCCTGAGGGGACTTCACTGACCTCATAAAAAACATAAAGTTCATGTGTTGGTCTATAAGTCTTGCTCTATCTAGGTCTTAACCATCCAGCAGAAAAGTATAAAAATGAAGTATACATCACGGGGCCATAATATTAAGTTAAACTATAAATGGCTATGGTTGACAACTTCTTCAGATAACTCACTATTGTTGTGGAATGCTGGACCGTGTTGGACTGTGTTGTCAAGTTCAAGCACCTAAGTTAGTTGAATGACAATGGAATGCCCATCTCTGACAGGTGTAGACAAAGGAAGGGGTATAGAAAGGAAGAATCATGATGTGTGTGTATGGACAGTACAGTTGGGATAGATAATGCCGTGCTTCTACATACTTCTATGAGAGGCAAGATTTGCACTAATGGTGGTTGGACAGGATATTATGTCAGCTTCTAGTACTATGGACAACCACTAGGAAAATAACAAGGTAGAAAGTATTAATTATTGAATCTTTGATGTAATTCAGGTATAAAAAATAAGATACGCAAACACTCTATTTACTGATAAGAGACATTTGATATAATAATGTCTGTAAGTATAATATCATGTATGCACCTTCTATGATACCAAAACATTATGAAAACAGTTTGCAATGTATTAATTTATCAAATCCATTTTGTCAAGGTATCTTAAAAATATCTCATTGATATTTGTACTACAATAAAACAAAAATAAAAAATAAAAAATTCAAATACAAGCAATAAAGAATGAAAAGGGTGTAACCACCACAGATCCAGTGGAAATTCAGAAGATTATCAATAGCTTCTTTGAGAATCTATACACTCACAGAATAGAAGACACAGATGAAATGGACAGATTCCTAGAAAGGTACAAATTAACAAAACTGAATCAAGAAGATGTAACAACTCTCAATAACCCAATAATAGCCAACAAATACAAAATGTAATAAAAAGCCTGCCGAAAGGTCCAGGTCCTGATGGATTCACAGTTGAATTCTGTAAGAAATTTACAGAACATATAATCCCTACACTCCACAAACTCTTGAATGAAATTGAAAAGAAAACAGGTCTCCCAAAATCATTTCTGGAGACAAGAATTATACTGATACCAAAACAGGGAAAGACAAAACTGAAAAAGAGAACTACAGGCCAATCTTACTCATGAACATAGATGCAAAAATCCTCAATAAAATCCTAGCAAACACAATGCAGCAAATCATCAAGAAGATCATACACCATGACCAGGTAGGATTCATGCAAGGATAGTTCAATATTCAAAAATCTATAAATGTAATATACTATGTCAATAGAATGAAAACAAAAAACCACACGATCCTCTCAATTGATGCAGAAAAGGCTTTTGACAAAGTCCAGCACTCATTCATGTTCAAAATCCTACAGAAAATTGGAATAGAAGGTCTCTACTTCAATCTGATAAAAGACATCTATGACAATCCAATGGCTAATATAATTCTAAACGGGGGAAAACTGAAATCTTTTACTCTCAGATCTTGTACAAGACAAGGATGTCCTCTATAACCCCCTCCTATTCAACATAGTTTTGGAATCATTAGCTAGAGCCATTACAGAAAAGGAAGAAATAAAAGGAATAAGAATAGGTAAAGAAGAAGTTAAATTATCATTATATGAAGATGACATGATACTTTACTTGGAAGACCCAAAAAATTTCACCAAGAAGCTACTAGAATTGATACACAAATTCAGTAGTATAGCAGGATACAAAGTCAGTACCCAAAAGTCAATAGCATTCCTCTACATAGATAACAAACACACTGATAGGGAAACTATAGAAACAATACCGCTTATAATAAAACCTCAGAAAATGAAATACCTTGGAATTCACTTAACCAAGGAAGTCAAAGATCTTTTCACAGAAAATTACAGTATCCTAAGAAAAGAGATCATAGAGGATTTCAGAAAATGGAAAGATATTCCCTGCTCCTATATAGGAAGAACCAACATCGTGAAGATGGCTATACTCCCAAAATTGTTGTACAGATTTAATGCAATCCCTATCAAACTGATACCAATTTACCTCCAAGACCTAGAGAAATCATTCCTAAAATTTATTTGGAACCACAAAAGACCTAGAATAGCAAAGGCAATCTTGGCCAATAAAGACAAGGCAGGAGGCATTACATTTCCTGACTTGAAATTATACTACAAAGTCACTGTGACAAAATCAGCGTGGTATTGGCAACGAAATAGACCTGAGGATCAATGAAATAGATTAGAAGGTGCAGAGGCCTCTATGAAAATATTCAGCTACCTGATATTCAACAAAGGGGCCAAACATACTTGCTGGAAGAAAGATAGCCTCTTTAACAAATGGTGCTGGAAAAACTGGCTTTCCACATACCAAAAACTAAACTTGACCCAAGTCTATCACCATGCACTAAGCTTAAAGTCAAAATGGATTAAAGATCTAAACATTAAAACAGAAACACTCAGTCTTTTGAAACAGAAAGTAGGATGAATTCTTGAAGACAGGGGTTGGCAAAGAGTCCATGAACAAACATGTATTTGCACAGGAAACACTTGAAAGAATTAACAACTGGGACTACCTCTTATTGAGAAGTTTTTGCACATTAAAAGAATGTATGAACAAAGTAAGAGGAAAACCCACAAATTTTGAAAAAATTCTAACTCATGAGCACTCCGACAAAGGTCTGCTCTCTAGACTTTATTAAGAACTAAAAAATATTAGGGCCCCTAAATTTAAAGACCTAATCCAGAAATGGGCATCCAAGATGAACACACACTTCTCAGAGGATGGATTTAAAGTGAATAAATATATGAAAAAATGATCTACATCACTAGTCATACGTGAAATGCAAATTAAAACAGCACTGAGATACCATCTCACCCCAGAAACAAAGGCTATCATAAAAACAAATCAACCAAGTGTTGGAGAGGTTGTGGGAAAAAGGAAACCTTTCTCCACTGCTGGTATGAACGTAGAGTGGTGCAACCATTATGGAAATCAGTGTGGAGACTCCTTAAAAAACTAGGACTGGAAATCCCATTCAAGCCAGCTATCCCTCTACTGGGAATTTTCCCTGAGGAACTGCGAACATCATATCATAGGGATATATGTGTACCTATGTTTATAGCAGCACAATTTGTGATAGCAAAATCTTAGAAACAACCAAGATGTCCATCGCATGAGGAATGGTTGAAAAAGATGTGGTATTTTTATACAATGGAATATTACTCAGCTGTAAAGAATGATAAACTTGAAGTCTTCATATTTAAGTGGATGTCACTTGAAGATATACTTATAAGCAAAATAAATCAGACCCACTTGTGCAAATATTGTATAGTCTCCCTAGTATAACTCAAAAGACAATTTACAAATAGAAAGGGATAACACAATTAAAAGGAAAGTGAAAACTTGAGGATTGGACAATAAGGAGAGGGCAAGGAGAAACACTGAGAAACATGACAGAGGCAAGACCATTCACTTACACACACTAGATGGGTAAGACGATGATCCTGAGAAACATCAGGAGATTTTTGAAGCTAGCAGTTCAGTGGTAGGATTCTCCCCCAACTAACTATATATGCTGATACCTGTAAACAGAGCAACAGCACTGAATTTAACAAGGTGTAATAGAAGGGTCATGCTTCAAGTGCCTGTCATTCTGTTCTTCTAAATATGTACTTCTTCTCATGACATGCTAACTATTACTATACTGTCTTTCAAATACAATTTTTTAAGGGTAATAAATGAAAAATGAGACAAAAAATGTCACAAGACAGTCCTGCTACAATGCTGTATATGGATAGATTTCTAAATATCTATGTAAATATATGCAAGTGCTGGGGAGATGGCTCAGTGGAATAAGCGCTTCCCTCACAAGTGCAAGGGCCTGAGTTCAATCCCCAGTTCCACAAAAAAAAAAAAAAAAAAAAAAAAAATCTATCTATCTATCTATCTATCTATCTATCTATCTATCTATCCATCTATCTATCCATATGCAAGTGTTAATGCCTATAGTTAAAAAAAATTTTCTTCATATTCTGTAAGGTCTTAGAGTTTAATATCTCAATACTTGATGGAAAATGCATGTTCCATATTATGCCTATGATGTCAGATATTTAGACAAATAGTGTGGGTAAACTGAACTGCATATGTTGCAAGGTAACAGTAAGCTTTTCTTCTGGAGTGCTAACAATCTATGTTTGCAGATCAAAAACTGGAGAAAAAGAAAGGCTACAAGGTCAGACAACATTTTGGCCCTAGCCTTTCAAGGTCAGCGATGACTCAGGACATAGGAGAACCTGTACTGTAACATCATGGAACTCAGTTGTGCTCCAAATTTTCTGACCAAGGAGATTATTGGGCCACAGAAGAATGTGATCAATGATGTATAGTGTGCCTAGGAGAGTCACATGGAGAGAAAACATTTTCTCAGACTTTCACAGAGAACAAATTTGTCAAGCAATGGCCGTGATTCATTTGCATGGCTGATACTGACAAAGGATCTACAAAGTGTGGTACAGGTTTACAGGATAAACCTGAAGGGTACCTGACTGACCTTATCTGATAGAAAAGTTCCATTTCTTGTCATATAGGTCTTGCTTTACCTCGGTCTTAACCATCCAGCAGAAAAGTATAAAAATGGAGGTATATAAAGTAAAGCCATATTAATATACTGAGATATGAATGGCTCAAGTCAACAACTTCTGTGGATAACCCACTTCTATTGTGGACTGCTGAACTATGTTGGACTGTTTTATTAAAAATAAAATAAAAGAGAAACCATAAAAACTCCACAAACTTATGAAAAATAACACCCTCTTGTACAACCAATGGGCCACAGATGAAGCTAAAGAAGAAATTTCAGTTCCTATAATTGTAGATAGTTTTTACAATTAAACAATAAAGCATTGTGTAAAAGTAAAAAACAAATTATTGTTGCTGTCATACTGTTTCATTGCTACTTTATCTTTTTTCTCATTAAAATGAAAAGAATTGGTAATATAGCAATCATGTAAATTAGCTATCCCTGTTTTGAAAATCTGTAACGTGTCTTTTTCTGTTTGTTTTTGCTTTTGTTTTCACTCTTCAAAATAAAATAAAATAAGAAACTGTCAAGAAAAAAAAAAAAGATTTCAGGACCTATGCCTGGAGTTTTCGAGATCCAGTCTATCCGGAAAAACTCTGTGTATTTTGTAAACTAGACTGGCTGTCTTTTGGGGTCTCCTGGCCTCTAGAAGGCACTTTCAATCTTTCAGTTTCTCACCCTGTCTGAAGAGTCATCTTTGGAAATCTCGGACACCCTGATCAGGTCCCTTACATTCAGGCCTCAATTGATCTAGTCCGTGACCCTCTAAAATGGCTTAAAGTTTGCTGTTTCAGAAGCCATTCCCAGATGACCAGCCAATCTCACATGGTCACACTGGCAGTTCCAATTGATAAGAAGTGACTATGACCCCCAACCAACACCCTCAGAACCTGCTTGTTATGCCTACCACCCGGTACACAGATGAATTCATTATGCACTTGTTATAATGTTGGTCAAAATGTGTTGGTAAATTAAAGCAAAAACATAAAAATGTTGTAAGGTTATGATATTTTTTTAATGGGACATTTTGTGACTGTTTTGTATTTGTATATGTTACATTTGAACTAGTTGCTAAAGGTACTGATATTCCTTGCTTGAGTTTAGACAATAGCACTAGAGAAAAAAATGTTTGTAAGCCTTCTAGTAGGTTTTATGTAAATTTCTAAAAAATGGGAGTTTTAAATCTAGTTCAGACTTAGAAAATATACATGCCTATGAAACATGTGACTCCTTTTGCCAGCTAAATGACATTAGGTCAGCAATTATTCTTTACCAATGAAAGATCTCTACTGACCTATTGTACCTTTTGTCTTTCTGCTGGTAAACTAGGAATTCTACCTGAGCTTTTCAATAGAGCAACCTAATGAGGCACTCCTTCAGAAACTAGGCTGAGGCAGCTTGCAGTAGCTTACAATCTGCAGTGGATGCCAAGGAAATAATTTGCACATTAAGAATAAAAAGAAATTTTTGTCAACCTTAAAGTAATGTGCTTTTACCAATATGTGAAATTTGATTGCTAGATGATAAATATAGTTCACCTGTGAGCTTCATGTTTAAATCTTGTCCAGCTGCTAAAAATGTTTACCTAAGTGATTAGTTAGAAAAACACAAGTGTCTGGAGCCTCAGCTCAGTGCACAGGGCCAAATCCTCCAGCCAATTGTTCTATCTATCTCTAAAAGAGACTTTTATAGTCTAAAGTGTGCTCACTTCATATTGATCTTTTCGTGAAATAGTTATGCTTCCTTCTGTAAGACATTTCTGTCACCAGACCAATTGTCTTATGTTCAGATTTTTGTTTGCCTTAAAAAAGTCATTGTTACCTAGTTTTAAAATATAGGTATGGGCTACAGGAGAACCAGGCAGTTCAGGTGCCTAAGGCTACTGCTTCCTGGGTTTTAGAGACATTTGAATAAGACAGCCCTAATCGCAGCCTTGCCCACCATTACTGGAAATAAAGTTTATGATAAGACAATTTAGAACTTCCAGAGTTCATATACCTTTTTCTGTGTGACCTAAAACAGCTAATGTCAGATTTAAAAATCTTTAGATGACCCTAATAAGTGCATTGATGTCTTTACAAGATTTATTCAGATTTACCAACTAGATTAAAAAGATATAATGTTAATCTGAAACCAAGCTTTGACTTCTATGAAAAGGCAGCCAGCATTACAAGCTGATGTTACATTTGGAGATAAATGTCATATTGTTAATTTTAAACAACCAGAATATAGACAGCCAGTCTATCTTGGTTTAGCCGTAGCAGGAACTACCTGCTCCCACTGGAGCCCAAGCAGTCAGACCTCTGCTGGCCTAATAGCCAGGCAGGATTGTAATAAAAATATTTTTCTAGTGTGTATTCTTAAAGGTCTAAAAAAGAACTAAAACCAAGCCTTCAGTTATTAAATTTCAGCTATTTACCAGGAAAAAGTTAAACACCTCTCTGATTAATAAAAAACTGGTGAAACATACTTCCTGAGATGATAATTCAGTAGAGAGACAGATTATGCTCACAGATAAATTCATTACTCAGTCAGCTTCAGATTAGAAGAGAGCTACAAAAGAGCTTTTGCTCCAGACAACTCACTTGATACTTTATAGGCTACTGAGGAAACAATGTCCTATAATTGGAACTGGGAGAAAACCAGGCAAAAAAAGAGCAAAGGATCAAAAATTGCTGCCTTTGTTGCAACTTCAAAACAAACCCTAAGTCTGATTCTCTAGGCTCCAAGAAGAGCTCAACAACAATGAAGTTCATCTGCTGATGAGGTTCATCTGCTACCTGTCAGAAGCCAGGCCACTGTAAGAGGGACTGGACTGCCTTCAGAGGCCCACAAGCCATGCCCTGACGGCTAAGGCAGCCACTGAAAGTGAGACCATACACCTAGGCAGAGGCCCCAGAGCTCAGACTCAGTTTCCCAGGTGGTCCAATAGGACTAATGGGCACTGGGCCTGCCTCCTTCCTCTGTCAGACTTATCTCTACCTGCCATCTCCTTTGGAGGAGCCCTGAAACATCAGGACTAAAGGAAAAATCCCAGCCTACTTTTGGAAATTGGAAGAGGTGTCTTTGTCCTTGTCCAACCCTGACCTTTCTTCCAGTTATCATACTACAATAAAAACAGACTTTAGAAGACATCTTGCTTCAGCAGTAACTGAGATATTACAATATATTCAGGTTGCTGACTAATCTAAATTATGCTGACTACTTTTTACAAATGTTATATATTGTTGTTCATGTACAAGACTTAAAAGGTATTTCATTGGTTTAATCTGACTGAATGCTATGTATTTCATAATAAGTGTATGTTCATCTGGTTGATTTATGATGTAACTCGGGTATTTCACGTTAATAGTAAATACATGTGTGACCTCTCTTAACTAAACCTAGAAGGGCTTATAGCAAACTATCAGACTCTATAAATAAAGGTGTCTAAAAGCTAGTGAGCTATGTTTGCTAGCCTCAAAAAGGTTTATAAACATACCCATGAGCTCAAATGTTCATGCTTTGATTATATGTGCTCTAACTTCTTAGAAAATTTGTTCTTTCCTAGAAAATACTAAAACCTATGTAATCATGCAGGTAAAATCTAAAACCAAAAAGTTGTACCTTCTTCAGTGGGCCCCAGATATCTGACACAAGCTGCAAAAGTTAAAGTGGTTTGCAGAAATAAATTGTCTGAGTTGAGGTGTTTCATGGTAAAAAAGGATGTAGAATAAAATTATAGATAAAAACTAAAGATATTGATACTAGCAGCCTATAAGAATGAAGGCAGGTCAGAAAATAGAAAAGTATGTTTTCCTGGACCTGGACAGAGAAAAGGGACATTTCAAGCAGAAATGTCCAAAGGTGCTAGAAAAAAATGTGATTATAATGAAGTCAGAAAAAGTTTCAGAGGTAGTCATGGGTCTTCCCCTCTCAGCCTGAGGGAACATATGCTAACTGCCAATATAAAGAAAAAGCCTGTTAAATTTTTAATAGATGCTTATGCAGTTAGCCAGCCAGTAGCTCATTTGCAAACTGGAGAGTACTTGGTGTTTTCCCTATTTCTGGCAATTCATGTGCCATAAGTAATAATAAAATTGATGAGACAGTTTGTTTGAGACAATATGTAATGGTCATAAAAGATAAAAAAGGGACTAAACCCCACATTTAAGAGATCTCTTCCAATGCACCTACAAAATGTTCTGACTAATCTTTTTATAATTACAAACTTTGAAAGGTTATTACATTCCAGACCTGCTAAGTGATTACTATATCCTGTTGATGTTATTATTTGTTTAATTGTTTCTCTGGCTTTGCCTCCTTCAGATTTAAAGATATTCTGCCTACCTAAGATAAAAATGCCTGGTGTCTATTGAGGGCCTTTAGATAGAACCCCTGGAGAGTATCTCTGACTGCCAGTCCACAACTACAACCTTTTTCAGCCTAAAGAAACCAGAGCGGTCATCATCCATACTTTCCTCATGGCAGTCTGGGTTACTTCTTCAGAGGAAAATGTTATAGACAGCTGAGTTAGATAAAAATATTATAGGCAGTCAGATAGGGCTAGGCCCTCAAGGAGATAAAATTAAAGACAAGGTGGTTTTCCAGCTTGAGAGAGACAAATCCTCCCCACTGTGGGACAAACTTCAAGACAAAAGGAAAATATACCTGGCTAATATTACAGCTCCATAAGTGACACAAAAACCAGTAGGAACACAAGAGATATTGCCTGTTCTCCCATCTTGAGTTATAAAAAAAACCACCTACTCAGACTCTGTTGTTAACTAATGTTCCTTGCTGTTTGAGATTAACAGTGATGACTCCATATCAAAATAATTTGATACATCATCACAAAGGGCCACAAGTGCATAAGACTTGAGAGATTTAAACATATGCTATGATTTTTAATATTGTTAAAAACCTCCTCTCTGGGAAAATGACAGATATGCATGTGAGACAACTAGGTTACAATGTGGCAAGGCTCTTAATGCCACTTCAACAGCCATTGCTCTGCTCAATGAGGAGCAGAGAAAACACATAGAGAGGCCATATTAAACAATTGAGCTACTATTGATTATCTGTTATTGTTTCATCACCCAGGGTGCAAGAAGGTAAAAAAACAAATGTCATTTCAATCTGTCAGACAACAGTAATCAGGTACAAAAGCAGGTGAAAACACTAAAAAAAATTTGCTGAAAACATTTGTCAAGGTAACAACTGGGGGTTATTTTCCCTCACCTCTTGGATAAATAATCTGATACAAGCTAAATTCCAGACAGTTAAAATGTTAATCCTAAAAGCCAAAAGATATGAACAACATGAATATAACCCCTATGAATCAATGATTTGACTTGATTACAAAAACCAGTGGGGAATGTTACGAGCTGGCTCAACCAACTTAATTTTGTAAAACTTATGTGAACCCATTTTGTGATATCTTGTCTTCTCTTTTGTAAACTCCCACCCATGCCTAACCACAAAACGTGACTGTTTGTGCAAATAAGAAAGTGCTTCTCAGCATTCTGAGAGAAGATAAGACCATTAAGGTAGTCCAGGAATTGGATTAGTCATGACACTCTCTTTCTTCCATACATAGATTCTTTCTCCCTTTTAATCTTTTATAAGTTTTACTTATAGATTTTAAATAATGTAATGAATTACAAGTAAGTTATGTATACTTAGGAATCAAATTCAGGACCTTGCACTTGCCAGCAGGCACTGTGCCACTGGAGCATTTTCCCCAGTCCTCTTCTTCAATCCTTTCCTCTGATCTTGTACCTCTACTTTCCCTTAGAGAGAATAGCTATTCATGATTTCTGTGCTGTCATTGTTTGTGTTTAGCTGTCCCTCAAAGCATCATGCAGTCACTGGGGTGGCTTCTAGAGTTTGTGATTACTTCATGATCCAACACGGGGGAGGTTATAGGAGTGAGTTCTACACCCTCCCTGGGGTGGGTAATCGGTATCCAATATAGGGAAGGGGAAGAGGCTTGCTAGCTGCTGTTGCCACTGCTCCTCCTTTGCTCTTTTCCACTCCCATGAACACCTGCTGTCCTCCGCCATGTTCTACTCTGCCTTGGAGCCAGCTGGGTATGACCTGAAACCTCCACTGTGAGCTAAATAAACATTTCCATCCTTGATTTTGGGTGTTGGATATTTTGTCCCAGCAATGAGAAAAGAGCAACCAAGATGCTTGCCTTTTACAATAGGATGTGTGAACTAAAAATAGTTGAAGGTATACACATTGTGATATCTAATTTTTCCTACCTCTAGCTTTATAAAAATGAGATTATAATGTGTTGTCTCCTTGACATTGAAATGTCAACTCCATATTGTATTCCTAAAGTTGATATGTTGTCCTCAGTTCATTTCCCATGTAAAATACTGTACTTTTGTGAAAATGTAACATCATTTATCCATTGTCTAGAAGATATTACTTACAAAATTTTGTTTTTTGCTCTTAGATCCCAAACTTCTGCTCACGTATTTGTACATCTCTCATGATTCTTAAGCACTGATTTTTCTCATCTGTATATAATTCCTAGTGAAATGGTAGGACCACTGGATATACAATGTTTAACTTTACATGATTAAGCTAATTAATTTCCAAATCATCATAAAATGTCTTACTCTAACAGTAATTATAGTAAACACAAACAGATTAAAGAGCATTATTAAAAGGTAAAATATGTCAAATCCAAGAAGGGAGGAAAAAAGCAAGTATAGGTGAGTAAATAAAAGAATAAAGGAACACTAAAAAGATATAGAAGTCAATTGAGAAAAACAACAAAATATTTCCAAAGTTAAATTCTAATGATTTGGGCAGATACATGCGAGACGCAGCAGCCTAAAAAGGCTTCTGGAGGAATCCCCACACCTGTGTGTAGGGGACCAGCATAAGGGTAGGACAAGCAACTGGAGGTGGCACAGGTACCCTCACCTGTGGAATGGGGGACAGAATGCACTCCATATGGTACTCGCATGTATCTACCCAAATCAATTACAAGAGGTTAGCAAAAATAAAGCCAACGTACATTCATCTGTGTAGGCCATTACCCCAAAGAAATCTAACTGAAGGTACTAAAACAACGAACTTGATAAAGGAAGTCCTGGTTGAAGAAAGTTCTGCAACTCTACTAAAGGACATCAGATAGGCTACCTTAAGGTGAAGATGCTTTTTGTCCTCAACTTACCTAATGCAATTCCAATTAAACTTCCTGAAGGATGGTATGTATGAGCTCAATATATGCATTATATATGCATATATATTTTTAATATATTTAAAAATGAAAGATTATACATATCTAATTTGTAAAAGGAAGAACCAAGAGTCAGACTTCCTCAGCAGCTATGAAACATATCACAGAGTGATGTACCAAGTGTTAAATAAATGTTCCCAAGGAGCTATGCACATAGCAGCTCAGTCCCCAGCCCGTGGGACTATTGGGAGATCAGGCCTAGAGGCGACCCCAGATGACAGTCCCTTCCTCTTTCTTTGCTTTCTACTTCCTCAAAGCGAGCAGCTCTGTCCTGCTATGAGCTCTCTGCCACGAGGTCGTACTTCACCATGGGTCCAAGGCGACAGAGCCTACCAGCCATGTATAGACTGAATCCATGCGCCACAACAAACCTCTTCTCCCTTTCAGTTGATTATCTCAGGGATTTCATCACAGTGTCAGGAAGCTGCTGAACACAACATGGCAGCAATTTTTAAAAACTATATAGCATAACAGCAGAATACCGAAACCCAGAAATGATGCTGGCTTAAATTCAGTGTAAGTGATGCATTGTCTTGGTCACTGTCCTGTTGCTGGAACTCAATACTCAACAGCAAGAAATCAAAAGAGGAGAGGATTTTTTGGCTTATGTTTTTCAGAGGTTTCAGCTCAGAGTTGCTGGGCTCCAGGCAGCAGTGACATGGATGAAGGTCTGGTGCAGAGTTAGGGAGAAAGAACTCTGCTTACATCATGACCGGAAGCCGAGCCAGAAGGGAGGGGCTGGGGCTGGAGAGACACACTTCCCGCTCATGCCTCGGTGGCCCACTTCTTCCCCAGGACAGAGCCGCCTCCCAACACTGTGCCTGCTGTAGTGCCCTCGTACTTACAGCACCTTCCCTGAACACCATCTCTGAGCACATGAGGCTTTGTGGAGACAGATACGCAGATATAAGCCATAGCAGGGGGCTGGCGAGGTAACTCAGTGGACTAAGTGCCTGCTTTGGTAAGCACAGGGTCCAGCTTGCTGCGCTGGCCCCACCCCAGGTGAAAGAGTTCCAATGTCGTGGTGCAAGCCTGTAAACCCAGAGCTGGGGAGGCTGAAAACAAGGGGATAGCCACAAATCCAAGCTGTGTCGTGAGACCCCATACCAAATACATTAAAAAAAATAGCATGGATTATTGAGTAGATAATATTGGTAAAACTGATTTATTATAAGGAGAGAAAGTGCCAACCAAATAGCTCAATGGATTAAAGCACCTGCAAGAACTGGAAAAAAAAATTTATGAAATTAACAGGAAAAAGTACAAGTTTTTTTTTTTTTTTCAGACTGGAATGCAGGAGTGAACATTTTACTTATTTCACTATTTAAAATTTTTAATTGGAAAATAAAGATAGAATATATTCAAGGTTTACAATGCAATAGCTCAATATACATATTGTCTTACTTACTTTCATCACTGCTGGTCAAACACACCCCACTCCTGCCTTTTACCACAGAGGCTACTTTAGGTCATGCTTTGGTCCATTGGGCTGGCTCCAAGGTAGGACGGCAATGCCCACGAGCATGGTAGAGAAGATGCTCGTGCCGTGATACCCAGGAAGCAGAGACAGTGAACAGAGGAGCCAGGGCAGGACTGCGGGCCTTCCTGGTCCTGCCACCTGTGACCTGTTTTCCCCAGTTCGTCCCTGCACCCCAAAGCAAGCTCGCTACCCTGCCCCCATAATCCAATCATAAAAAAACATGGATCTGGTCTATACTACCAAGCTTTTTAATCAGCATTCTGGTCCTCTGAGCCCAGATTAGAATCTGTCATCAGGCTCAGCTTACAGTACCCTATGTAAGGAGAAAAATTTCACAGGATAACTTGCATGGCAACTGAAGTTAATGTTTTTTTTTTTTCCCTAACAGATACCATAGAAAATATAAACACACTGAGGACAGACTGGGAGAAAACACTCAGAGTAAATAAAGTCTACAAGGGTACATGTGCAGAGTAAAGAAATGTATGCATGGGGCTGGTGACAAAGCTCAGTGGACTAAAGCACCTGCTTAGGCAAGCTAACAGAAGAATAGGGTCCATGGCTTGAT